>CM061918.1:170098-193098 GCA_031002005.1 Vandiemenella viatica | reverse complement strand
TAGCTTATCTGTACAGTTAGAAATGAACAGATCAGAAAATTTGAAATTAAATATGAAGATGATATGAAGGAACCAAGGAATCTAAAAAACCATAAAGGGGCCAGTGTGGATAATATTACTACATTTGTCTTAAAGGTAGTAGGATGGGACATTGTACCTTATCTTGAAACATTATTTAAATTGGGTCTGGATACTTGTTGTTTACTAGATGACTCGAAATGTACGATAGCAGTTCTGGTCCATAAAGGAGGAGTGACAAATAGGGTTGTAAACTACGGGTCAATCAGCTAGACATCAGTGGTAGGTAAATTAATGGAGAGATTAATATGCAACCATATCAGGTCTGTGGGGAGCATAATTGGTTTCCAGCATGGCCTTAGACAAGCATATTCATCCGAATCTCAGTTAATAGTAGACTATATGCAAGATATTTCAGATGAAATGGACAGGGGAGGTCAAGTTGATAGTGTAACACTAGATCTTTCAAAGGCCTTTGACAGAGTTAGCCATAAGATGGTGCTAAATAAGGTAAAAACTATTGTAATTGATAAAAAGGTGATTTGCTGAGTAGAAGAATTCCTAAAAGGTAGAAAGCAAAAGGTTAGGGTAGGAAATGCAGTGTCAAAAGAAGAAGTAGTGAACATGGGAGTAAGTCGAAGGAGAAATGAGAGAGGATGAAGAACGCGCAATGCAACTGCGATCAAACTGTCACAACCAAGTTCAGTTGCAGTTACGTTGCACCAATGGACGGAGGGCCTAACTGTAACCTTTACTATTCTAGCTCCTTGTTTCACCCTCTCTAATGTGTATTCAGTAGGCTACGCATAAATAACAGAGGGGGAAAGCAATAGACACGCATACTTTGGAGCATCTGGCACTTCTTGCAGAAGGATCCTATCATAGCTGCAACCTCGAAATGTTTTGAATCATGGAAATATCAGTGTACAGGTTTCAGCAGATCTTCCCCTCTGAACTGTGTGAAGCATTTCTGACTATCTTTTGCAATGACCCTGCACTTAAACATATTTAACAATTTGCATGAAATTGTGATTGGAGATTTAAGGTATTTACTGCACTAAGATTGGCATGAAAATGATTTTATGATTTGACACTTCAAATAAATTAAACTGGAAATTTAACAGGTAAAATGTAACTGCACTCACCAATAAGTGAAACACTTGTTTTCTGGAGTATTTCTGGAAAGTACCAGGGTCACCCAGTGGGAAGCTTCATAAGATTAGAGAAATGGTACTTGCTTTGCAGGGGCGGATCCACGATTTTGGTTTGGGGGGAAGGGGGGTTGAGCGGACTATGGTTGGGGGGGGGGCCTTGGCTTGAGTGAATTTTGGTTGAGAGGGCTTGCCTTCAGCGGATGTTGGTTTTTTTTTGGGGGGGGGGGGGCCCTTGAGTCGCCCATGGGGTAGTCTTTGTAGCCTCCTCGGGCCCCAAATCCGTAGAGCTTAAAAAAAAAAAAAAAAAAAAAAAAAAAAAAATCCTCAAAATTACAATGTTGGGGTGAACCCAGATACTTTTGGGGGGGCTTGAGCCCTTCCTAGCCCCCTCCCCTGGATCTGCCCCTGTTGCTTTGTCTTCAGTACCATGAGACATATGATACTGGTGGTATATGTCGTGAATTTGCTGCCCCCTGCCTCCGGGATGCACACTGTTCCAATGCTTCGGCCATGCTGACCTTGGATTTTGCTGTCAGTCTTGCGGGTTGGTCAGTGTTCTTCGAGATGGTGAAACCTTGCAGAACGGAAAACACAGATTTGATTGATTTGAAGACTGAGATTGAAGTCAGCTGAAGCGGTGCTCTCTGTGCCACTGCCTCCTCTCCAGGGGCTAGGGGTAGGGGTTAGAGTTGGTTGTGTTGACGAGTCTGTCATGCCAAATGGAGTGGTGGTTCATGTGACGTGGTCAAATCCTGCAGAAACGGAGAAACCACAATACCGAGGCCCTGGGTGCATGTCCAGTGTGGCCCAAGCGAGTAGCAGCCCCGCTGTTTTCAGTGGAGCCCCGCAACCCATTGTGCCTGGTTGACTAATAGACTTGGTGCGAAGAAGTCAAGGAATTTGTGTCCCTCGATGCCGGCATTTCCTACACCTTCGGCAGTGAAGCCGGTGGCCGTGAGAAAGGCACACTTGTCCCCTCTTCTGCTGCTCCCAGCAGTAAGACCTTGAGTGCAGCTATATGACGCGACCCTGCCAGGAAAAGATGGATGGTAATGGTTGGCCTGTGCGCACTGTGAAGGTGGCAGTCAGTATCGTCGGTATCAGTCCACGGCCTGTCTCTCCACTTTGTTGGGAGTGGCTGCTGCTGATGCGTTGTGATCAAGTGAAGTGGGGCCACTTGCCGACGGAATGCACCAGCCTCTTACTGTCACTATAGATCTTTTATATATATATATATATACAGGGTGTCCACAAATGAATATCGGGGTTTTAATGCTTTATAAGATTTATTACATTATCCTTACAGTTATAAATGATATGTCAAATGAAAGAGCAACTCAAACAGTTTTATATAAAAGCTTACAAGTGTTCTATGTGGGCACCATTTGTCACACGGCACACATCAAGTCTGTAGCCGAGTTCTTCCCAAACGTTGAGCAGTGTGTCTTCAGTAACTGTTGCAACAGCTGCTTCAATCCTCTGTCGTAATTCAAGGAGGTCGGCTGGTAACGGAGGCACATACACACGATCCTTGATGAAACCCCAAAGGTAGAAATCGCATGGCGTTAGGTCAGGTGAACGTGGAGGCCACGCATAGCAAGCTCTGTCATTGGGCCCCTTGCGGCCAATCCAGCGGTCGGGTACAGTTACGTTGAACCAACCGCGTACTTCGTTATGCCAGTGAGGTGGCGCACCATCTTGCTGGAAAATGAAGTTCTCTGGTTCATATTGTTCCAACTGAGGGAAGAGCCATTGCTCTAGTGTATCAAGGTAAGAAGTACCAGTTACAGTCGGTTCATCAAAAAAGAAATGTCCGTAAACTTTCCGCCGGGATACGGCACAAAAAACATTGATTTTAGGGGATTCTCGTTGCACTTGTACGATCTCTTGAGGATTTTCTGAGCCCCAGATCCGCACATTATGAGTGTTAACATGTCCACTGAGGTGAAAGGTCGATTCATCACTGAAGACAACATGATGTAGAAAATCTTCATCGTCATGTAACAATATTTCGTTAGCGAATTTGGCACGTAAACCATGGTCTGCAGGCTTTAGAGCCTGTAACAACTGTAAACGGTAAGGACGTAGTTGCAAGCGTTTCCTTAAAACTTTCCAAACAGTCGACTTAGAAATTTCTAATTCGCGACTAGCCTTCCGAACAGATTTCTTTGGGCTACGAGTGAATGACTCTCTCACTCGCTCAACAGTCTCTTTGCTAACTCTTGGCCATCCCGCGCTCTTCCCTTTACAAAGGCAGCCTGTATCTTCAAACTGATGATACCATCTACGGATGTTATTGTCACTTGGAGGATCACACCCGAACTTAATGCGGAACGCACGCTGCACAGTAACTACAGATTCAGTCTTTGCAAACTGTAAAACACAAAACGCTTTCTCTTCAATGGTCGCCATCTTTGCTACTACCGCATTCTAGCGGATCGCAGTGGAAACATTTCACGCACATGTGCACTAGTGCCAACGAACAAAACTGTTTGAGTTGCTCTTTCATTTGACATATCATTTATAACTGTAAGGATAATGTAATAACTCTTATAAAGCATTAAAACCCCGATATTCATTTGTGGACACCCTGTGTATATATATATATGGGAATTGGTGGCGCGTGGAACCGTACATCTGTCCTGAGTGTGACAGTAGCACCTTTGAGAGCCGCGGGGGTCCTCAGACTGTTGCGGCGTGCTCGTGCACTACGATTCTGCTCTGTGACATGCACCCTTCAATATGGGGGAGCAAGTGCTAGGAGCTTGTCCCTCTGTGTCTCTGCTGGGGGCTGGTGGGACTGGGCGCTGGCGAGAGTAACGCACATGCTTCAGCTGTACGGCCAAGTTTTTTAGTGACTTCGGCCCAGATCGTGATCATGTCTCTCCCTGTGGGCACCCCATATTGGTAGTGAAGCACGCGTTGCATCACCATGCTAGCTGTTATTCCTCAGCTGGCCTAATCCCACTGTGGGGTGACTGCTGGATTGCTAGATATTTTTGTGGTGGGGTTGGTCTTTGTTGACTGAAAAATCAGTAACTATCTCAGCATCACTGGTACCTATAAGGCAAAACAAAGATGATCATGTTGTCATCGTATGTGCAGGAATCAATGTGCCCGTGGAATGGAAGACATGGTGCGAAGCTGTTAAGGATTCAGTGTCTCTTTACGCCGGCATGCACCAGCTCTTCGCTGTCACAATGGATCCTCCATAAATATGGGGACTGTTAGTGCATGGTCCGAACATCTAACCAAGAGGGAGCAGCACCACCGCTAATTGCTGTGGCAGCCTTCGGACTGCTGCAACTTGCTCATGCGCTATGTTGGTGCTCTGTGAAACTTGGACAAGTGTGCGGGAACTTGTGTTTATCTGAGGCGCTTTTCGTGTTGATTAGTCGCGGAGGATCTCGCATTAGGCCGCGTTTCCTTCTAAGGATGCTGGTGGGACCTACCACCCACGGTAGTAGCAGAAGTTTCTAGCTTTGCGACCAATTTTAGAGGATCTTCGACCTGGTTCATGGCAGGTGCCAAGTCTGCGTCGCTCATCGCAGGCACCCTTAATGAGTGGTGAAGCGTTGTAATGGCGGGTAATTCTTCAGATGGCCTGGTTTCTAGGGCGGTGGCGGTAGTTTTGGGTGATGTCTATTAGGGCAGCCTAGTATATCCTTGGGTACACTGCTGTCGTCACTGTGTCCATATTTTCCTGAGTGATTGTCTGGAATGCTTTTCCTGTGCTGTGATCACGGACTTCAGTCGGTATCCACACAAAATTACTTTGTTGACACACTTTTTTTTACAGAAATATTTAATCACTAGTTTAAACATCCATCAAAAATTATGAAAATTTTTATTGTTATGAAAAATTTTCTCAGGAAAGCATAATTTTAAAAAAAATAAAGATTATTTACTTTTTTTATATGTACTGCTTATATTGGTATTTTTCGTGACTAAATGCATTTTGTGCAAATTTTTTCTGAGTTTTTAATAAACCTCCATGTTTCTTATCATTTATCCAAAAAAAAACTGAGATTTCCTTGTGACCTGGTTCTAGTAACCATTACAGAGAATTTAGCGTAACATCGGAACTCGTTTCATTACAATAATTTATCCATCCTTATTCATTTAGTCGTAGTCATAGTTAATAAACAAAAAGCAACATTTAAATTTAAACTGAAGGTTGTGACGCTCTTGAGGCGACGTCCAGTCACTAGGCTCCAACACTTTTATTAAAGTATATAGCACGAATTTTACCAAGTACATTGCGATAGAAATGTTGCGTCTATGGTGAGCTAAATTTTATTCCCGACATTTCGACTTTAGTCTTTGGAATTCTTCTGAGAAGATTGCCAAATACAGCAATCGAAACGTATGGAAGAAAACTGAGGAGGAAATTATGAACATCAGCAGACAATGAACAATTAAATGTTGGGATTCTTTTCTTTATTCTTCAGCTTTGCAGTGTTGTATCAAAACAAAACATACCTCATTTACTCCTGGGATTCTGGACAGTATAATCTATGATCCCCTAGGTAAATCCATTCAGTTTTTATGTGACGTTTGGTCAAAGAATCAAACAGATAGACAAATTTTTAAAAGTGGTTGACTTATTCTGTGTATCTTATTAACAGCGTCTCAAAGTTATTCTTTTTTCACCTTCAAGACACAGACTTTGCTGTTCTTTATAATAATAGATTAGTGCTTAGCACTGTGTGGACAGTTTGCAGCATCTGAGCAGATTAACCACTTAACCTTAAGTTCACATCTCAGTTGGCTTTACTGAACGTACGTGTCATAGGGTTGAGAGAAATTATAAATATATTATTTTAGACAATAAAAGTGAATAAAGAACTAATGTTAGGAATGGAAGTTTGTTGTGTAGATCATTCAAGGTTTATTGCTATTTATAGAACTCTTATGATGATAATGATGTGCTTTATGTTATTTCATGTTTAATTTGAAGTTTTTCCTTGTTGTCAACAGACCTGCCAACCCAGCAAAGTCGGCCGCAGCCAGCAATGCCGCTGCTACTGCAGTGTCGAAGACCACTACACCACCACCAAAGACTACTTCCCTGCCACCAAAGACGACCACGCCACAAAAGACCACCGCACCGCCGAAGACCACAGTGCCGCCAAAGACCACTGTTGCGCCAAAGACCAGTGCGCCACCGAAGACCACTGCATCACCGAAGACCACCATTTCTCCGAAGACCACCACGCCTCCAAAGACCACCACGCCTCTGAAGACCACCACTCCGAGGACCACGCCACCAAAGCCAAAAATCACCAGTCCAATCTCTACAACTACCACACCGTCCACCACCACAAAGAAGACGCCAAAGACGACGGGGATGCCAGAACAGACCACGACCCCGAAGGCCCCGAGTGGCAGGCCGAGGCCGCCAGCCAAGGGGGAAGTGGGGCTGATGCCGGCGCTCACCAGGAAGCCGTCCCCCAGCGTGGTTCAGCCGAGCGACCAGCCGGACACAGCGGTCATCTTCAAGAGGAAGCCCTCAACCGAGCCTACGACCACCAACACACTGGCTCTGGTCACCACGCAGACACCACCCTTGGAGGTCGTGGAGACGTCCACGCAGGTCAGCCCAAAAATGCTTACTACAATACACGCACACAGTGAATAAATATTAAAGCCATGAAGTGGGTCAACGTGTCTCAGCATCGTTGTTGAGTCAAAAGCTATCAAGACTTAGCCTCCTGTCAACTTGCTGGGCGTTATAAAGGAGAATGTTTGCTTTAGAGCTTCATTGCATTGAGCACTCAGTTTGCATGTCATATCTTATATCTTTAAACGAGCAATTCTTGTATATATATATATATATTTCGGATCTCGGAAACGGCTTTGACGATTTGGATGAAATTTGATATTTAGATAATGTTTTGACTTTTAAGATTACCTAAATAGTTGTCTTCCGTACAAAAAAGCGAGTTTGCAAAATACAAACAATTTTTTCACTTGATATCTCGAAAACGGCACTTGCGCCATCTCGTAGACAATTCAGGTACCAGAAAGCCTACAAATAGATTCTCTCTGATTTCAAAGAATATTTAAGCGAACAGTTCTTGTATACTGGCTGAGGCATGGGAATAGTAACATTGCAAGTTTAATTGTAAAACATTTAAAAAGGAACATAATTAAAAATTTATGATTGGTTTTGTCAGAGGTGATAAACTTCTTTGAAAATAATATTACCGGTACCAGTTATAAACTAATCACCGTTTACTTTTTGACCGTAAAAAGTGGTTGTTAGTTTGTCATTAAATACTACCACGCGAGGTATGAGCATAGTTTTAGCGGAGTGAATTGATTTAGCACTGATGATGTTCTATCATTACCGTGACGTCACAATCTGATGATGAATTCTTATAGAACGCGACGAAACATATCGAAAATAAAGAATAAATGTTCTTGATATCTCGCTTGGTTTACGAGATATAGCATGTCAAAAATCAGTTATAGGTATAGTTCCTTGTGCTTTTGGCGACGTTTCTTCTGGTCCATGCTGTATTTCAACCTAACAACAACCATTTGGAACAAAATAAAACATTAAAAGTACATTTCCACCGTATCGACATAGTGCTTTTGGTGGATTCTTTTTCTGGTCCAGGTCGGATCTAATCCTAACCTCTTCACTTGAGGTATCAGAAAAATAAATTCTTTATTTTCGATTTTTCTCGACGAGTTTCATCTGAATTCATCATCAAACTTGGCTGTGACAAAATTTATCTTTTGGTCCAGGTCGCATTTCAACCAACCACGTCAATTTTGCGATATGATATATCGAGAACTAAGCGAGATATATAAATTTAAAAATATTTTGTACTTTAAATTTTTCTCGTCGAGGTACATAAGAATCCATCATTAAGGGTTTTCGTAGAATGCCCTGAATTGACACAAATCTCGCAGCGTTAATCAATCCCTGACTGGCATTAAGATTTCTGTTTAACATAATAATAGCATTTTTCTTTGAAAGCAATTTATGAGGCTGTCTCGCAAATGGATCTAACGATTTGGATGAAATTTCATATGTAGATAACGTTTTGCTATTCAAGTTTTTAACACGATTAAAAAAAAAAAAAAAAAAAAAAATTGCAATTTTTGTATTTGGTTTCTCGAAAACGGCTCTAACCTCATTACGTAGAAGGTTCAGGTACCAGTAAGCCTAATGATGTTAGTGAAGTTTCTCTTTGGTTAACTGTGCACCTCAAAACGCCTAGGAAGTCTTCAAGCCTTTTACTTTAATCAAACTTTACTCGAAATCTTGGATATTAAATAGAAATCGAAAGATGCCGAGCGAAGATCGGTCACCCAGGTACTTCATACTGATCACAATAGACAGTTCAGATAGCTATTTAATGAACAAAGACAATTGAGCAAATTTGATGCCTGTGAAATATGTAATTGTAGGTTGTGAAATATGTTTAATTATTAAGTAATTCAAATGTAGCATTCCCCAGTGGAAAAGTCCGTACACGTGCTACTGTGCATGCTACAAACATTCACTTTAAAATTTTCCAGCACTTGAGGTAACTTCTTCAGCATGCCCTTCAGTAAGTTATTCCAGACGCTGACTCCCTTATCACTCAGCTACATCTGGAAACCAGGGTAGTTTGTGGTCATCTTCCCCCTTTGAATTTAATTGTGATGGAGTGCATGTTCCAGTTGCAATTTCTCTAGTC
Organism: Vandiemenella viatica; assembly: GCA_031002005.1. Taxonomy (NCBI): domain Eukaryota; kingdom Metazoa; phylum Arthropoda; class Insecta; order Orthoptera; family Morabidae; genus Vandiemenella; species Vandiemenella viatica. The sequence continues at coordinate 184,229 of CM061918.1, read as the reverse complement.
ATTTATTTACCCATTTCCTACTATTTTTATTCTTATTATTGTTATAAACTTTGGGTTGGAAATTCCCCCACCTATCTACTTTTGTCATTTACAGATTTTAATTTTGAATCCTCCAGAATTTTTTGTAAATTTTTCATCATCTCCCTGACACCCTTACCAGCAAAAGTAAAATTTTCCCTCTCCCTTTCTCACCAAATCGAGTGCCAGCTTATTCCCAAAGTCATATTTTCCTTTCCATGCACTACTACTAACTCTTCAACCAACATATTCCTTGTAAATTGCCTTCAGCCTCCTTCTGTCTTCAAATGACTCCCAATCCTGTTCCTTTATCATATCAGTTACAACTGGATCCTGCAGTAATTTCCACAATTGTAGCTGCTGTCCTTCGAACACCCTCCAACCCTAGTATTTGATACCTAAAAAGTACACCACCATATTCAAGCAATGGTCTGACAAAATTGTTGTAATGTAATTCCCTCATTCCCTGGTACATCTTCTCACCACCCACTCCAGCAAATCAAAGGTTTTATAACCTTTTCCTAGCACTTGCCCAATTGAGTTTATTACTAAATGTAATGCCATGTTCCTTACACATCAAGCCTTTACACACAAGTCTTTACACATCAAGCCTTCACTCTATAATTATAATCATCTCTTAGTTTTTGTATCTGTATACCTAATGAGCTGACTCTCCTTGACATTTATCATCTTTGCATGTTGACCCACGCAGGTAGATATTCATTTCAGATCACCCTACAGTTTTTCACAGTCTCCTCCTGTTTGATCTTATTATTTACCACCATGTCATCTTCAAATAACCTAACTTCTGACTGTAAACCAGTAATGCAATCATTCATTGGAATAATGAATGGTAATGGTCCAATAACACTACTTTGTGGCACTTCCATCTCTTTTGATACAGCATTTCCTATTCTAATGGTTTACTTTCTACTCCATCCAGTATGTCTCTTATACATCCATTCCAATAATTATCACCTTATTTAGTTCCATTTTACTGCTCAGTATGTCAGATGCCTTAGAAAGATCTAGACCAACACTGACAACTTGTCCAATTCATCCAAAATATCTTGCATATACCCCACCAACTGACATTCATTCGTATTAATATCCTTGCTTAAAGCCATGTTGCCTATTCGTAAATCAGATTCTCTCCTCACAGTGATTTCTGATATAGTTGCATATCTTTCTCTACACCAATTTGCATAACATTGATGTCAAATTAATTGACCTTATAATTTACAAACCTATTTATCACCACTCCTTTATATACTGGTACTAAATTTGCTCTTTTCCAGATACCTGGCGAACAGCAAGACTCAAGAATCATTCTAAATAATATTTCAATGTAAGGTACAATATCATAAGCTGCTATCTTTGATACATCTGAAGTAATTTTATCAATATTGGCCCTTTGCACTCTTTTAACTTTCATAATTCCTAATTTCCTGAGAATCTATTTCAAATTTTTGTAGTTTGCTCATTTATACTTATACGGATACACCGAGCTTGGTGGTGTAACAGTTAGCGTTCTGGCCTCGCATTCGGGAGGACGGCGGTTCGAATCCCCGTCCGGACATCCAGATTTGGGTTTTCCGTGGTTTCCCAAATCACTCCAGGCAAATGCCGGGATGCTTCCTACAAAAGGCCATGGCCGAATTCCTTCCCATTCATTGCCCCCCATCCTTTCCCATCTCTAAAGACCTTGCTGTTAAGAGACGTTAAGCAGTTAAAAAAAAATTATATGGATACACTCCTCTGATTTATCCCCTTTCGCTCATTTCAGAATGATAGATCATAATGATCTCATTAAACCAATCATTCAATATGTCTGCCATTTTCAAATCCTCAACAATTTATTTTCCAACCGTACCTACAATTGTCTGAATATCTTCTCCTGTTTTATAATACAGCCATAAAACTTTCTAGAAGCATTGTTCAGTATTACCCATGCACCAATAATGTTCTCTATAAACCCTTCCTCCTTTTCTTGTTGTTATTAATTGCTGTTTCAAGTATTCCCTATCGCCTTGTTGTCTCTTGATTGTGTTGCATACTCTTCTCACCATCCTCTTTAATATCTTCATCTTCCTACTGTAGTATGTAGGGTCTGTACTTCTCTTTATTTTCTGTTTTGGAATAAACATTTCTTTAACCTTTTTTAGTATCACCTTCAACTCTTCTCACATTGCCTTCACTGTATTTGTGCCTTCCTTCCATTTGCTGAACCTTCCCCTGAAATTTCTCTTCAGCTCTAAAATTTATACTTTTCATTGTTGTACATATTTCCCTGTACAATTGTGGTCAGTATTTTACTGAATCCTCGAACATCCAACAAAATTGTTTCATGATCACTTATTACTTCAGTTACTTTAAACAGGTTATCAGCAGGCTTTACTAGGAATAATCCAACATGTTTGGTCCCCATGTGTGCCCTCCCTTATTGAGGTATTCACAGATATCTGTCCCCTTGTGTTATTAATCTTATTTACTAAGCAGTTGATGCCTGATAAATGTAAATCTCTAACAATAATGACCATTCTATGCTCACTTCTGAAATCTGAATATGAATTTGGTTTCTCCACAAGACATTCATTCTTCCACTACAGTAAGAAGGTAATCACACTGATTTTTATCACCCTAGAAGTCTATCCCTAGTAACTCATGATGATGATATATCAACACCAGTGAACTGTAGTAGTCTTTGTTAACCAATATGACTACCCCTGCACCTATTGTTCCTCCTGTATGGAACACTCTGTAACTATCAGGGAAAATTTCATTGTCTAATACTCCGTCTTTTAACCAAGACTCTACCACTATAATTACTTGTGTTCTGTATCTCTAATAAATTCCACAGTTCATCAGTATCACTCTTATTACTTGATTTGTGGTATTTTTACCAATTAATCTTTACCTTTTCAGTTATGCCCCTATGTGTTATTTTTTCAACAGTTTCATCTATTTCTTTAGCGTAGTGATTTCTCTCATCAGTTTCCCTATGATCTCCTACTTTTAATCCCCTTACCTCTAACCTAAAAAAGGCACAGTCTTGACCTTATCATTACTGGAAATGGACTCCCTTATAGCTTTAGTTAACAACTCAAAAAGTATTCCGATTACCCTATTTTGGTATATGTTATACCTAGTGAAACTCCACATAGCAATGGAGCACACAGGCATAACCCCAATGCATAACTAATGCTTTTCCCAAGCAGCACTTCAGTCTGCGTGTTTACCCACCTAACAATGTGGTTCTGATGTAGCTGATCATGACGTCCTGCATGTGTTCCGTTCTTGTATGCTGTGGCCTTCCTCAGGTCACTCTCTATGCTATAACTTGCGTTTTTATCAATTATATTGCCTGCACCTTCCACTATCACTACTCCATCATTCTCAGTGAAACTCCTACAAAGTGAATCTATATCCTTGCCCTAATGTTGCACTAGATTTAAAAAAAAAAAAAAAAAAAAAAAAAAAAAAAAAAAAAAAAAAAAAACACCTTGTTATCTATTGTCCTGTTCCTAACTGATCACGCGGCTACTACTTATCAGCAGAACCTTTTTCTTCATATGGTTTTTTTCCTTTTTTTTCATGCCTCTACTCCTAATGGCCTGCTGCATTTACATGAGGCTCTTCCCCATCTGACTCTGGTAACAGGTCGAACCTATTTCTTTTTACAATTTCTGGAGTATTTGATACCTTCTTCCTGCTTCCCTTATTTCTGCTATGACATGTTTCCAGCTCCTAAGCAACCTTCCCACCTACCCCATTAATCCCACCAACTCTCCCTTCCACTTCTATTGGCTGAGCATATAGAGACTGTTCCTAGTTCTTCTACCAATATCCGTCTGGGTCTCTTGGATAAATATATAAGAGACTTCAATGTAGAGCTGAAAGTGGAAGAAAGAGTGAGCAATGAGAGGTTAAGTGGTTCATTGATGCAGCATTGTCTGGATCAATATCTGGTGCAGATTATGAAAGAGAGTTGCTGGAAGATTTATTGTAGAAATTTACCAAGCCAAAAATAAATGGAAGCCAAGTGGGCCGATATCACCATCATGATGTGTCCTTGAGTTGTTGATGTATCCAACAATAGGTAGCCTTCATTCACTAGAATACAAATTTTATTGTATTACACAATGCATTTCGGACTATGGTATTTACATTGGCTTTAAGTTTTTCTTAAGTGAGATTCGTGCCTAGTAAAGTTGGTTCCTGGGCTGAAAAATGATTTCAAGTAAGTGCCGTGAACACGTTTTAACATGAGAGAAAGGAGTAAATATGAAAACATTGTGGGAAAGTTACCAGAATCGACAAGACGCTGAGTAATCAGTTTCATATACATATTTATTGCGGAGCACTGTACTAGATGTGATGTCGTTTAAGGTGCACATGATTATATAATCAGAACAATTAGAACAAAACAGTTTAAAGATATTGTGTATTAGAAGTTATTCAAAGATGAAAATTATTATTCGTTGTTACAGTATATCGTGTTGGCAATCTTTTCTTGTCTCTAGTATTTAACATTAAAATGGAAATATGGATGAAATTAATTGCTGTATCCGTATGTATCGATTGAGTACCAGCTCAATTGATATCTACATCTACATCTATACTCTGCAATTCACAATTACTGTGGGTGGCAGAGGGTGCTAAGCACCAATCCTATTTTAGAGTATTCCAATCTTGAACAGAACAAGGAAAGAAAGAATACATAAATGTATCAGTACGGCATCTTATCTCTCGAATCTTATCCCTCCTGTCATTGCGACCTAAATAGGTTGGCGGAAGAAGTATTTCATTGCACTCGTAAATTAGAGATTTTCGCATATTCTCCAACAAATTTAAACGAAAACGACGTCGTCTGTCCGCCAAACAATCCCAGCCTAACCCCTGTATCAGCTCTGTGACACTTACATAAGGACTGTAACTAGCGGTCACGAATCGAGCGGCTCTCCTCTGTACTTTCTCTAACGTGTCAATCAATCCCTTGCGATACGGATCCCAAATTGCACAACAGTATTCCAAATGCGGACGCACTAGTGTTTTGTATGCTATTTCCTTTGTATGAGCATTGCAGCTTCTCAAAATACTCATGTCTCTCTTGTAGTATGTGGCATTCAGTTATCTAACTTATTCCCAGGGAAAAGTACCTGCTCTCTCACAACAAATACAATCTCCAGAATGCACCCAAAACCCAAGTACCCATTTGTTGAATGGCAAAAGCTGTGACTGAACAACTGTAATGTAGTGATACCGCCATCTGTTCAGTTGATCTTTTATGAAGTAGTCATTGAGACTGTTGCTACTTATACAGAATTCGTCTACAATAAATTGGCCCATGCAGCCAGTATCAATTGGCCGAGCTGCAATAGAGCGAGAAATGTTAGAGCAACTAATTCACAAAACCTACCTAAAACACCGGAACAAATAAAAACTGGGGTCTTCTTCAATGCAGATATTGTATGCTGAGTACAGAATATAAGCTACTGTGAGGCTTATAAGAAACTCTGTTTATCATATATTCCCTCAAAAAAAAAATGCAAGTATATAGGAGCATTGTTGTCACCTAGTAGTTGATTATCACAGATTGGGGAAACAGTCACAATTAGTAGACACGGTTTGTACATTATTTGGATATTATTTTACTTTTCCCATAGGATTCTCCAAAATAGATTAGCATTGGATGAAGAAGAAATCGAGAATATGACAAGTGACAGAAGATGCCTGCTCATCGTGCCTACTGTCTTTAGTATTACTGCTTACTTTTTTCTAAGAGTTAAATATGAGGTGAGAAAGTACATTGATGCACTGAAGTGCCAAAAGTCTTGTGATAGGAAGAAGCAGATATCCAGAGGGCAGCAGCACCGCAGAAGAAATGTATTTATTTGCCGTCCATGTCGAGGCTTTCATTTGTACTCTCATGAATCGTTTGTCATGTTTACTGCAGTGAATATTGCCACACGATATGAATTAACAGCAGAATGGAAGTTGGTGCTAAACGCATCAGGCATTCAGTTTCGGAATTTGATGTTCCCTGAGCAATAGTGTCAAGAATGTGCCATGAATATGTTATTTCCGATGTTACCCCCCACTATGGACAACTCAGCTGCCGACCAAATTTTTTTAATGTCCAAGACCGTCGACATAAGTGTCAAGATGTCAGTATTCACAGACAGGCAAAATTGCGCCAAAGAGTAATAATATTCAATGTGAGACATACGACAGACGTATCCATGTGGACAGTTGGTCGTTGATTGGATATGGCAGCAGAATACAGACGCTAGTGCCTCTCCTAACAAAATGCAATTGGCTGCACCGCCTATCTTGGGCTCATGAACATATTGTTAGGTTGCTTGGTTAAATGAGTCACGATTCTTGTTAGTAAGAGATGTTGGTAGGCTTCGAGTGTGGCCGTCGAGTCCGGTTGTCACGAAGGCGTTGTGCCAGCAGATAGTTGCTACATTCTAGTATTTACCTGAAATGGACTGGGACCTCTGGCCAAACTTAACTGACCAACCATTGATTGGAAATGATCATGTTGAATTACTTGGAAACCATTTGCTGCCATTCATGACCTTCAAGTCCCAAACAAATAGGGTGTTTCCAGGATGATTATGCGCCATGCCACTGGGTCAAAATCATTCACGATTGTTTTGAGGAAAATTTTTGACAGTTTTGGAGAATATATTTGGCCACCAACATCACCAGACATGAATCCAATCGAGCAATTTTAGAGTGTTATTGAAAGTTCAGTTAGTACATAAGGTCCTGGATCAGCAATACTTGCACAACTGTAGAGGAACCATGGCTGAATGTTTCTTCATGTTACTTTTGAGGACTTGTTGAGTCAATACCACCTTGGTTGCTGTACTTTTCCAAGGGAAAAAAAAAACGGATTCCACACGATATTGGGAAGTACCCCCTTGCCTTTTGACACTATAATGTATTGCAAGTGGAACAAAGAGAGAGTGAAGCCCCCCTTGTAATTTCTCTCCTGGATGATTATAGTAGAGAGAAAGATTCGTACAGAGACGATAAGCTTCCAGGAAAAGCTTTGGCTTCTTGGAAGATTGAATCGCAAACATTAAGTGTGCAGCCCAGGCTGTCGCTGTACAGGCAACTGAGAAGAAACTCAGCTTCAACTTAGCAAAACCTCATTATTCCTCCTTCTACCATTCCTGGAAGCGAGAAGGCATTTCTCGCAATGTGTCACAGTGCTGGACAGTAGGAATCCTGCTGAAAGAATGTAGTGTGAGGAAAACCTAGTGACACTTTGTGGGTCTCCATGATTTCCCATTTGCAACCATACTAAGATTTCCATGAAAAGTTTTTGATGTACATTTTTTTTAGAAATCTTCTGTAGCACAATACGTCTATATGAGAAGTGTTACTATTATTTCACACCTGCTGGATATGAAATCATGTGCACACCCAAAAAAAAATACCCTCATTTCTTCTGGTTGCTATTGAAGACTCAACAATGCTCCACTGATTTCTGACAGTGTTGTTATTAAAATCCCCACTGCGCAAATTAAGTTTTGGCGAGTGTCTCACAAGCAACGTCTTACATTTTAGAATCTACATCAGCTGAGCACAAAATGATCTTCATTAGGCATGACCGTAATATAACAGATGTCAACCCACCAGACACAACCCACATCAGGAGCCACATAGTGTCTTTACCCATATTCATTGGTAGGTGGGTGAATACTCGCATAAGAGCCTTCATCTTCCAATCTTGATTTTGGTCACTGAATTCCACTTTTTTCAACTGATTTTAACATTGTTCTTTGTTATTCCACATCAGCTAATGTGTTACAACTTCTTTCTTTCTTTATATGTAACGTTTCTGTTCTCTCAACCATTTGGTTGCAGTTGCGTTCTGAACTTGCATTAAGCATGTATGTTTCTTCCTCATCCTGCCTAAAAGTTAATGTGGTGGAATGGCAGGAGACTAAATGGTGTGATCTGGCTTAAAAGGTAGAGAAATGTTATCATAGTAGCAGTATTTATGACAAATTGTTAATTCTTAAATCTGTAATAATATTTTCTAATTAATGAAGTTTAAAAAAAAATTTATACACTTCTTAATATCGTACAATTAATTTACAACTATTGCTACCATATGGTGCATTATCACAACCTCTTACTAATACAATACCTAAGAACAAAGAATTTAATTTTCAAGGGTAGAGTTTATTCATCGCTGGCATCCATTAAAGAAGAAGCTTCGGTAAATTCCAGGATTCACACTTCTGGTTTCAGCGTTTCACTTGGTTGTCCATAGCACTGTAGCACTTTTGGTCCATTTTTGGTGTCTCGATTTACTTCTTACATGGTTCCTGGCAGCCTGAGAAGCTTCTGGTCACTCTGAAGCCAAAACCATTCCCTAACTACACCTGACATGGCATTAGCCAACTTGTCCAATTCTTCCCAGACGTGGTTGTGTTTCAGCACTTCTGTGGTAGATTTAAATGTCAGCTTTGCTCTGTACTATTTGACTCAATCACCTACAGCTGCACAGTCAAGTACTATTTGATCAGTTGTTCCAAGTACATAGATCACTCTCTGCACTGTTTATTCTGTACAGATATGTTTGATAGGGTCCATGGCTGGTGAGGTGATGTATCAACCTTCAGGATGGATTTAAATATTTCATACAATCCCTCTTAAAAATCACATTCACCAATGCATGAAAACTTTGATACTCATCTGATTTATTCCACTCTTCAACATCGAGAACAAAAAATAATAATTTAATCACTTTAACATGTTAATTTTTATGTTTTGTCACTGTTTGTTGGCTTGATTTTTCTATAAATTACTTACATTGCTGATGTGTAGCAATGAGGCTATACTTGGACTCCACCACTTATCTTGTCACATTTGAAATGGGAGTCCAGAATAGGATCTCCAGTATTACGAAGCTTCTTGTGCTTCATTTTATTCAGTTGTACATTGTCATATTTGAAGATGCCAGAGGAGATGTGATGACACCATATGTGTCTCATGCTGTGCCCACACCAAAGCTCTCCAAGTCGCATTTGCAGCATTGTTTGAACCTCAGCATTGGACGCCCCAAAGATCTCTTAATACGAGCAATCTGAGTGAGTATGGCCTTACGTGGTAATCTTTCAGGGTCCAATCAATGAATGTGACTAAGCCAACAGAGTCATCTTTACTTCAGAATAGCAGTAATACTGTGAAACTTCATTTTAGACAGAACAGTCTCATTGCTCTGCGTGACTGGCCATGTTACTCTGCGGACTGTCTGCAGCCAACATATATGGAAAGTGTTCAACTGCTCTCTTCACGGGCGTAAGTGGTCCACATCTCCGAAGTGTACAGTAAGATGCTTAGGATGCAGGTCTGGATTTTGATTAAGATTGCTATTTTGCAGTTTCTCTAGACACATGTGGACAGCTACCCATAGGTCTTTGTGGCAATGTCCATTCATGCACCAATCTCCTTGTTATTAGACTGGTTGGATGAAGTGGTGGAGCCGATATAGCAGAAATGTTTGACGACTTGGAGCCATAAAATCGTATTTTTGGTGTTGAAACTCATGGAGAGCAGATTACATGCACGACCACGTGTGGGCACCTTCTTCTAGGACAAAACTATCCTGAGATGTGTATCATATGGTCTTCCAAGGTTTCGGCAGTCTGGATAGTCATAACAGCGCAGTTGCCATGTGATTTGGTCACTTCATGAAGCTGTCCTCGCTGAAATTGGGGGATGCAGCACCATCCAAGGAGTGTGGAGATCCTTTGATTGCTTGCACACTTATGACGTTGGTGATTCTTTCATTCAAACCAGCTACTACGGTCACTTAAAGCTAAAACTGAGGCCTTGCATTTGAGAGGACACGGTTCATTTCTGCAATTCAGCTGTCCATAATTTCCCGTAATCACACCACACGAAATGCCGGAAGTTCGAGCAGAAATCAATTACTACACTTCGCTAATTTCGATGGTTTTACTATTGCTGGTTCTACACCATGCTGAATAGTGTTGGAAATAATGCCGCATGAATTTATATCTGTTAGTCAACTGAACGAACCACTGAGAGAATACTGTTCCTATACAAAAATTTGTAGTCATTAGAGATATCAACAAATACAGCTACTTGGATGCATAACTGTAGCACTGAGTGCAATATATGGCAAAGTGATTCAGTTAATTTAAAACAAATGAGTCTACAGTAAAAACCTATGTCTTGAGAAGCTATCAGAAATTTCATACAATCTCATGTCAGTAACAGCTTCATGCTATTGATACCAACTCAGAACTCTGTGTGAGATGTTGCAAAGTGAGGAGAGTGGATCAGGCCATTTTCTTCTCAACACACATTTGAATAGCATGGACGTCAATGACCTATAGTCGTGTTGTAGCCACTTGGTTTGTCTCGAACTCCGTTCCCTCTGTCCTCAGATCCAGGAGACGACAACAACAAAGCAGCGGCGCCCGTCTTCCCCCAGCGGCAACAAGAAGCGCAAGAAGAACAAGAACAAGCGAAGGAAGAGGCCGACAGCTGGGGATGAGCAGCCTGCAGAGAGCAAGGTGAGCTGCCCCTCTCAGCAAACACTCCTCTGGTGCAGTCTTTCGACTGCACTTCCCACCAATCTTCTAAGAGTGTGCACCGGATTTACCTAACTTCCTGCCAGCAATTTCGTGTACATTCACTTGGTTGTGGCCGCTACTGTCTCAACACTCAAGTAGAAATGAATTGAGTGCTATATATATATATATGAATCAAATTAGGATAGGGAAATGAACCACCACTTACCTTTAGATGATGGATGTGGGGCGCGAACGCACAGAAAAGACAAAAACACAAATAATAAAGAAATTTTTGGGGAAAAAACCCTTCATCAACGAGAGAACATTATGAGAGGTGGGTGCAGCCAGAGATTGCCTCAGGCAATAATAATCTCATAATGTTCTCTCGTTGACGAAGGGTTTTTTTTTTCCCCGAAAATTTCTTTATTATTTGTGTTTGTTTCTTTTCTGTGTGTTCGCGCCCCACATCCATCATCTAAAGGTAAGCGGTGGCTCATTTGTCTATCCTAATTTGATTCCTTTCCGCTACTTAGTGTCTTTTATTTCATTATTACTATATATATATATATAAGCTGATACCTGCGACTTCGTACTCGTGGACTTGGAATTTCATTGCCAGAATTGAATACAGAAAGCTATTAGTAATGTGGGATTAGTCCCAAACAACACCGAGTCGGCATAGTATGAAAGGAAAGCCATCACTATATCATTCTACTGTAGAACCAGTCTCATGAAGAGAATCAATTTCCAGCATATTTAAAAACAGACAAATAAACGAAGATGCGGCGATGTGGCCTGGGGGTGGAGGGGGGGGGGTTATCTCAGGGCAGCATTATTTCAGCTTGGTTTTTTTCTTCAGAAGGAGCATCCGATTCTTGGGTTCTAATAACTTTAGCTGCTTGTACTGTTCAAGAGCTACAACTGAGGCCAGGTTTATGCCTGCAAGGCATGTCAAAAAACAAAAAACTTTTAGGCTGACACACAGCAACCAACGTAACATTTCAGAGTAAAACACACATCCGTCTGTCTGTCACCATTCGATATGTTCTCAAAATTTCATGATTAAAACTATTATTCATACCGAAAAAAAATGTCCTGTGTCCTTCCTATATATCCTCGTCAAAATTCCATCAATATCGGTGTAGCCATTTAGTCATCAAAATGAACCAAAAAGACAGAGACTTACTTCTGCATTTATAATGTTATTAGTGCACATCACACACACACCTGACTGTGAGAGTAACAACCATTGAGGGATCAATATAGCATAAAAAAAAGTGTACACCTACAGCATTGTTAGACCACCTACGTTTTGCCATGAATTGCACCCCTAAATTTGTGATATCTAAAGCTTAACATGGAATCCGAACAGAAAACCGTCCATACGTGACTCATACGATCAAAATTTTTTTTTTTTTTTTAAAAAAAAAAAAAAAACCTTTGCTTCCACTGGGATTTGAACTGGAGACCATGCTCCAAACATCACTAAACAAGCGTATTAAGCACTGAGCTACCAGACTGCTATGCGGGAAGGTACTACAGAGACTTACACATCCTAAGCGTTTGTCTATAGCTGTTAGTAATTTTTCAAAATTATATGACGACATGTATTCTTTATACAGGAAAAAGTATGCTATGTCCATCCTAATGCCAAATTACATCTCCTTGTCAAATTTCATCATGATCGGATTAGCTGTTTAGACCAAGAAACGTAACAGACAGAGAGACAGATAGACAGAGTTACTTTCGCATCAAGGTCAACAAGGGCCCTGGTGCAAAAAATTTAGTTTGGGCCCTCAGGCCAGATGGGTGACCTATTTTTTGCTTTGTGTTGCCGATAGGGGCCCCCTGAGCTGAGGCTGGGGGCCCCTGAGTTGTGGTTTAGGGCACCCTGACTAGTGAGGGCCTCTTAGTGAGGGGACCCCTGAGTCACAGGCGAGCTTTAGACGACGGTAGCGCTAAAAAATAGAAAGGTCACCAGTTTGCCGTGAAAGCCCGTGGGCCCTCTGAAGTGCTTGGGGGTCCCCAGAGGTGCACTTGGGGGCCCCCAGAGGTATGCTTGGGGGCTCCCTGAGGTATATGGATGCTAGGGGCCCCCTGAGTGTAGGGGCCCCGGTGCACTGCACCGCCTAGCCCCATAGTAGCTAAGCCCCTGTTTCGCTTTTATAATATTAGTATAGATAGCATTCTATATATATATATATATATAACATTCTATATATGTATATGTGTGTGTGTGTGTGTGTGTGTGTGTGTGTGTGTGTGTGCACAGTTACTCAACTTAAGACACATTGGGAAAGAAACACTCAACTAATCTCATACTAATGACATCTCACCTTGTACAATCTGAGTATCTGCAGGAATGGTGGCCAGAAGATGATAATCATTATTTCAGATACCAGGGCGAGAATTTTGAATCAAGCTCCCATAATCATTATTAGATGAGGTAATTCTGGACAGCCACAACACCATGTTTAGATGATATTTAGGTAAAGAGAATAAGTGGTCTGACTTTCCAGAGATACCGACAATTACGCATTAACTGAGAAAAAGTTCAAGGCTGCATAATTATAAACTTGTGAATGTTATTTGGTTGACAAAAAATGCAGTTTACTTGATTTATTGCAAAAACCTATCATATACGTAGTTATTACCTTTGTGCTTTATGTATAGCTTAATAATCAACATGGTAGCTTGATATATTTTGAAAATGAGGCAAACCATCAGTTCTCAACCATCTAGATGAAGACGCATCTCCAATTATGCAACATTCCTAACATGAGGCGAACTATCCGACACATATTATGAAATAAACAAATGGAAAGAAACAGGCCTGGAGTAAGAAACATGTGCCTTACCTTGTGGCAAAATATACTGTCTATGCATTGCGTCTCTGAGGTAGTTTCAAGGGATCCAAAAATGACTACAAATTTTTTGCCTCTTCTGTACCGAGATGCATAGCTTTGTTCAATCACCAACATTACTCTGCTAGCCAATAATGATCCAACGAGATACTCAACGTTATTAAGTTATTCTGTAAAATATATGCTCGTGGGAGCATACTACAAGCGACCAGTGGAATTTGCCAGTGAAAAGGTGTGACTAGCGCTACTGGTTAAATCCGTGGAATCACATTTTCCAGGTTCTCGCTGGCTATAATCTGAACCAGCATTTTCTGCATCTCAACTAAGATTACAATTAACTCGTGAAATCTCAGTAACCAATACGAAAAAGCTATACAAAATTTCTTAATAAATGGTTTGATACATTACATGATGAAACTTTTAATGAAGTAAGATAATTTCAGGTATTACTATACAGAAAATCTTTATTTATTATTATTCCTTAAGCTACTGTTAAACCACTTATATGTTGATTGCAGGTTCTTTTAACGCTGTAATGACCATGTCATGCCAAGTAACGAGACTGACAAGATCGATTTCTGAGAACAACTTCATGAGGATCGAGATCGAAAATCGATCTGAGAATGATTTGAGATATTCTTGCTAAGGTTTGCGCCATTGTAAAACCGCAACACAGGT
>CM061918.1:53339-169098 GCA_031002005.1 Vandiemenella viatica | reverse complement strand
TTGTAGTTTATGGAGGGGAAAGATGACTATGACCACAAGCTGGCACTCGATTTCAGGCACAAGGGTGTGGGAAGATTTTCTTTTTTAGGTAAGGATGTCAGGGATTGGAATGAGTTACCGAGGGGAATGATGAATAACTTACCGAAAACTTTAAAAGAATTTAAAGTTAAAATTTGTAGAGGGCAAATGTAGGTGGCTGCAGGATAGGGGGAACTTGGGTGTTTAGGGAAATTGCCACCGGAGAGTGTGCTCCATTGCAATTAAATTAAATTAAATATAGTAACTAATGTGATATAATATGTAGTTGCAGATTACAGTGGAAACTTATTATGGTAATTGTTCTGTAAGAAATATCTGGTTATTAATTGCTGGTAACAAGTGTGTACACTGTTCCACATATGTAGTAATTAACATGGGATTATATTTGCAGATTACAGTAGATATTGATTATACTGATGGGTTGTTAAGAAGATAACTTGTTATAAATTGCTGGTAATATTATTGGTGAAGGAAAGGGAAATTAACCACATACCAAAGTTGACGGCTGTGATGATAGAAAATGCTTAAAAACACTTAGGCAGACAGACAATTAATTACCTAATTTTTGGCAACTGTCTTCTTCAGTGGTAGAAAAACGAGCCATTAGGCTCCGTATGTATCTACCACTGAAGAAGGCAGTTGCCGAAAATTATGTAATTGTCTGTCCGCCTAAGTGTTTTCTCTCGTCGCAGCAGTCAACTTTGGTATGTGGTGGGCTAATTTCCCTTTACTTAATTATTTATATCGCCTAGAAGCCGCTTCCATTATCCTTAGTTTAATCATTGGTAATATATTTGATATTGTTAATAAGTGTATGTACTGTTCCACATCCCTAAAACTGTTCTCACATGGCATCAAAGCCATCATATCTATCTATCTATTAAACATTAGGATAGGATAAAAACCACCACTTACCATAGAAGAGGATCCCTGCGGCATTGGTAAACGAAAAAAAAAAAAAAAATAACACCAACTCACATAGAATATAATTTTTGAGCCCTGACTCTTCATCAGTAGGAGTGAGAACGCTACACACTGGCTTAATATATCCACTTTCAGCGCCTTTGTTTGCTAATAACCTATCTATGTATCTATCAATTTATCTACTCTGTCAAAAGACTTTGACAGATCTTAGTGCTACACTATCGATTTGACCTTCCCTGTCCATTTCATCAGGAAATATTTTGCATATAGGCTACTAACTGAATATCCTTGCCTAAAGCCATGTTGCTAACTTGAAAACCACAGTCATCTGGTAGACAATACGTATCCAGGCTCAATTTAAATAATGTTTCAAGATAAGGTACAATGTCCATCCTACTATCTTTAAGACATCTGTAGTAATACCATCCATATTGCCCCTTTTTAGATTCCTTAGTTGCTTCATGATATCTTCATATTGAATTTCAAATTTATAGTCCGTTCACTTACAAATGTGCAGATAGGCTTGTTTTATGATATACCCCCTACCATTGTGAAATCATAGTCCCTAATGGTCTCACTAATCCAGTTACTTAATAACTCTGCCTTTTTGATATCCCAGTTACTTCTTTTGCATCCTTACCTATAATTATCTCAACACTCCCCCAGTTTGCCATAGAAATTTCTATGAGCATAAGTCAGTGGTACCAGTAATATTCTTCATAAACTCACCTTAGCCAGTTTCTTTGACATTATTGATCCCTTGTTTAGTTGTTTCAAGAGTTTCCTACTGCCTTGCTATCTCTTAACTCTGTTATGTTTTTATCTAACCAACCTCTTTAACCTCATCATCTCCCTGTTATAATATGTAGGTTCCATACTTCTCTTTATTTTCTGTTTAGGAATAAATATTTCTTCACACTTTTTTACTATCTTGTTGAACTCTTCCCACTTTGTCTCCACTGAACTGGTACCATTCTTCCATTTGCCAAGACTATTACTGAAATATCTTTTCATTTATCAAATTTGTGGTTTTCTATAATTGTACCTATTTACCCTTTCAATTCCAGCCCCTTGTTAACTGAATCCCCTTATATTCATTAGAAATGCACTCATTTATTGCTTCAGTTACTTGACACCCTAAAAGCTATCATCAAGTTTTATTTGGAAGATATCCAACATGTTTGTTAACCTTGTGTTCTGCTCAACCACTTACATAAGTATTTGAAAATCTCTGTTTTATTGTGTAATTAATCTTATTCCCTAACCAGTTGACCCCTGGTAAGTTTAAATCCCCACCAATAATGACCATTCTATGCTCATTTCTGAACTCTGAACATGAATTTAGTTTCTCCCCAAGAACCTCCTCATCCTTATTTTTCGTTCTTGTACAATATGCAGCCAACACCCCAACTTCTCCAGAAGTCTACCCCAAGTAACTCATTATGATTTCTGAACACCAGTGAACTGTAGTAGTCTTTGCTAACCAAAATACCTTGACTTTGACTGTAATCCATCAACACAGTCATTCATTAGAATTATGGGACAGCAATGGTCCCAATAAACTATCCTGTGGCACTCCCATATTTACTTCCACCTCTTTTGATAATGTATTTCTGACTTCTAACACTTTGCTTTGGCTTTTAAGAATTCCTCTAACCAACAAGTAACTTTTTCATCCAATCCAATAGATTTCAGTTTATTTAAAACCATTTTATGGCTCACTCTGTCAAACCTTAGACAGATCTAGTGCCACACTATCAACTTGGTCCCCTTGTCCAATTCATCTGAAATATCTTGTGTATAGCCCACCATCTGGGATTTACATGAATATCCTTGCCTAAAGCCAAGTTGTTGATCTGAAAACCAGTTTCTTTTCCTCACAGATATTTCTGATATAGTTGCATATCATTCTCTCCATCATTTTGCCTGCCACTGATGTCAAACTAATTGGCCTGTAATTTTTAACCCTATTTGTAACCCCCTTTATGAACCGGTACACTATCACTCTTTTCCAATCCTCTGGTAAGCAGCAAGACTCCAAACTCATTTTAAATAAAATTTCAAGGTAAGGTACAATATCTTCCCACAATCTTTAATAAATCTGTAGTAATATTATCTACACCAGCTCTTTATGTTTTTTTACCTTTCTGAGTTCCTTCATAATTTCCTGAGATTTATTTAAATTTTTGGTATCCTCATTTATACTTTTAGGGAGACTCTCCTCTGATTCATTCCCTCCCATCACAGGATGATTGTCCCTAGTTGTATCCTAAACCAGTCACTCAATATCTCTGCAATTTTAAAATCCTCAGTGACTTCAACTCCATTCTTATCTACAATAGTCTGAATACCTTCACTTCCCTTCCCCTCAATTTTCTAATATAGCCATAGAAGTTTCTAGATGCATTGTTCATTGGTCCTCCTACACCAATAATATTCTTCATAAACCATCCTTTGATTCTCTCTTTGCTCTTATTAATTGCTTGTTTAGTTGTTTTAAGTATTCCCTCTGCCATTCTGTCACTTAACTATGTTGTGTTCTTGTCTCACTAGCCTCTTTAACCTTCTCACTTCCTATTGCAGTGTGTAGGTTCTACTTATATTTATTTTCTGCTTTGGAATAAACATTTCCTTGCTCTTTTTTATTATCTCCTTAAACTTTCCCATTTTGCCTCCACTGTACTTGTGCAATCCTTCCATTTGCTGAACCTTTCCCTGAAATATCTCTTCAATTCCAAAGTCTGTGCCTTTTTATAATTATATCTTTTCCCCCTTCTATTTGGACCTGGTTACTGAATCCCCTAATATCCATCAGTACTGCATTATCACTTATTCCTTCAGTTACTTGATACCCTACAAGATTTTCATCAGTTTTATTATAATGATATCCAACATGTTTGGTCCCCTCGTATTTTGCTCTACCACTTGTGTAAAACCTCCTTCCCTTATTAAGGTGTTTTCAAACCTGTTCCCTTGTGTTATTTATCTTATTTCCCACCCAGTTGGCACCTGGTAAATTTAAATCCCCTCCAATAATAACCATTCTACACTCACCTTTTAATAGTGAATGTGAATTTAGTTTATCCCAAGAATCTCATCTTCATATTCATTCTTCCACTATGGTAAGGAGCCAGTACCCTGATTTTTTCTTTTTTATCACCCCAAAAATCTACCCCTAGTAACTCATGGTCATGATCTATGAACACTAGAGAACGATAGTAATCTTTGATAACCAGTATGAATACACCTCCACCAATTGATCCTCTGTCTCTGCGGTACATTCTGTAACTTTCAGGGAAAACCTCATTGTCTAGTACTCCTTCTTTTAACCAAGACTCTACTCCTATTGGCACATGTGGTTCATGTATGTGTATTAAGTTTGCAAATTCTATCACTTTGTTCATTACTTCTACAGTTCACCAATAACACCCTTATTTTTGGCTTTGTGGTATTTTCAGCATTAACCTTTCCAGTTGTACCCAATTCCGCTATTATTTCAATAGCTTCATCTGTTTTTTTTTTTTTTTTTTTTTTAGCATTTGTGATTTTTCACGTAGTGCATCTATAATCAGCATCCCTTTTAATACTTATTTTTATCCCCTCACCAGCAGCCCCTACCCTAAAAAAGGCACAGTCCTGACCCCATCATAACTGGAAGTGGGCTCCCTTACAGCTTTAGCTAACAACTCAGAAAGTTCTCCCTTCCCCCTACTATTTAGGTGTAGGCTGTGCCTAGTAAAACCCCACCTACCAATGGAGTTTATAGGCACAGCACCCAAAGCAGAACTAATGCCTCTTTCAAGAAGCATTTCTGTTTCCACGTTTACCCGCGCCTCACAACGTGGTTCAAACTGTGGTCGATCATGGCGACTTGGAACCTGCATGAGTTCCACACTGGTATGCTGTGCCTCCTTCACCACCTTCCTCAGGTCCCTCTCTATATTATAACTTGCGTCTCTGTCAATACTATTTCCCACACTTTCCACTATCACTATTGTCCTTAGAGAAATTCCTACAAAGTTAACCTACATCCTCTATTACCTGACCTAATGTTGCACTGGGTTTCTAAAAGCTTGTGACCTGGTAGCCTGTGGCTAATTGATCTCGTAGAAGAGGACTTACACCACTCCCATGCAACTACCTAGCAGCAGAACCTTTTTCTTCTGATTTTTTCCTTCTACACCTGTATTCTGATAGGCCTGCTGCATCTTACCTACTCCTACATCTACATGAGGCTCTCCCCCATCTGACTCTGGTAACAGGTCAAACCTATTTTTCTAGTCTATTGGCAAATTTTACACGGATTCCTCTGAAGAAAAGCTGAAATTTGTTTTCCCCCAAATACCTTGGGACCAACCAATTATGTCAACTACTCTGTGTCATACCATCTTGAAATAATTGTAGAAATAAGGATCTAACCTGTTATCATAATATTATGTGTCATGTGTACTAATTACTGATACTTGCCTGATGGCTAAAGCGCTCTACACCATATGTGAAGTAAGCTGCTTTGATGTCTGGGGCTCATCATGGGTTGGAGAGTTGTTATTGCACTATTCCTAATCACCTTCCCATACTGTCAGCAAAGTGACAGTATCAGTACTGATGCCTCTGTGTTCTGGAATCATTGGGCTTGCAAGCAACCTCAACATCTTTTGCAACAGAATTCATGAAGTGCCAGTATTGCTCCATTCTTCATCCTTATGTACAACATTCTACACATAAAATGTGCTCATTCCATTCATCTATACATGTACATTACAACTCAGAAATAAGGATTGGCCTGTTAAAAATCTGTATCACTATTTTAATACAGTTCTAGTTGCATAACCCTTGAATAACTATATTTAGTTTTTACCGACATGTTTGAGGCCAGACTGCCTGTCACCATCGATCTGTTCACTGCATTCCCCAAAGATTTAATTGTGTTATATTATTGGTATTCATATTAATGATCATTTTTTTCTTTCTTTAAATTTTCTTAAAATTGGAGAACTTGGCAAATAATGTAAATGGATATCTGTTTGATGTTGATTCACATTTCAATATTCTTCTTTAATGTTATTCATAATAACTGTTACTATCAAGTGTATGGTATCCTTATATTAGTGGTTTAAATTATTTGATACGAATGTCAAGTGAATAAATTATTTACTTATTTATTCTTTTTTATGAGAAGTGTTGCTCATGGAATAGTTAGGAAAAATACAAACAGTTATTAAGAAGAAGTTAAAAAGAAAAGAGAAAAAAATTGCTGCAATTGATATCAAGGTCCAGTCATTCACATTGTAGAGGCAACTTGCACAGTGGTGTTACAGGCATTAAGGAGATCTTTTAATGAGATGGGTTGTCTGTTCTGTCCTACATCCACGTTAGTTGGTAGGTCCATGATGTAATTCCATCTTGTTAGATTATCTTCATTCTGCCTATACCACTTCTCTTCCCATTTAACACACTCCATGTTTTGTCACCCGGGAATAACACTTCTACGACAGGTAGCCATTGTTCCCTGTGAGTCAATCTCAATTGCCACAGTTTGAGCTTGGCAACTTTTAGAAGTACGTGCAATGCAACTATCCTAGTTTTAAGCCTTTGCCTGGGAAGTTGTAATGCGAATTTGAAACTACATCTAAGCAAGCAAGGAGTGGTAAATTGTTTTGGACTGGGCAGTTACGGGGCATACCATGCAAATAAGTGTGGTGTTGGAAATAAGACAGGGAGTGGAGAGACTTATTAGAAAAGGAATCTTTGCCATACTGACTATACCATTGATATGATACAATGACAGTAACAACCTACTCACCGCCATCAACATTCAAGGTGGAGGACTATAAACATTGTTGTTACATGGTAACCATTGGAGCAGTGATACATTGCTAGGGAAATTAGAAATAGT
This sequence comes from Vandiemenella viatica, assembly GCA_031002005.1. Classification (NCBI taxonomy): domain Eukaryota; kingdom Metazoa; phylum Arthropoda; class Insecta; order Orthoptera; family Morabidae; genus Vandiemenella; species Vandiemenella viatica. Next base: position 162,239 of record CM061918.1, on the reverse strand, counting down.
AGTGGAACATCTTTAAGCTAAACCGATGCTGCACCACTACAATCACAAGCACGAGCTCGTCAGTGGTGGATCTGCCCTGGCCCACATCAGAATTTCAACAGCCGACACTATTTTCACCAGACTGTCAACAACACGCAGCTACTGGCAACCACTGCCGTAGAATATAACGCATGGTGAAATTTTTGCAAGCCATGCCCCACATATAAGTGCTAATACAACTAAATAGTATAGCAATTGTCTTAAATCAACTAAACATTTCCAAATCTCTTGAGAGATATATATTTTGTGGAGGGCGAGTTTTCACTTGTTGTCGAGAACCAAACTATCCTATGCAAACTGGTTTCTTCTGCCAACTTTACAGGCTTTAAATCCAGCTGAAAACATTTTTATTCCGTTCGCCGATTATACTTGAAAGTATTCTGAGTTTTTTGATACTTTTTTTTTTTTTTTTGAAACTAATTTGTGGAATTATTACCTACAGTTATAATATTACTGACTTTTATAATTGTTTTCTAATGTGATACATTGCAGTCAGATTATTGAATGGCTGTGCCATTCTTTTCAAAAGAATAAGTCTTTTGGTGCCAGGAAATAAAAAGATAATTCATGTACTTAGTAATAAATATAATTAATATACTGTTTACAGAATTACTGCTAGAATCAATGACTATTTTGACCCTATGACAGTATGCAATTATCACAAAAACTATTTTTTTTGTAACTACAGGAATTATTTTGGCCACTACTAGAACATAAGATCTTTTTGTTGTTATTATCAACACCATCTTTGTATAGTCATATTTTCATAGACTACCATCATTTTGTTTGCTAAAAAACAAGCTGATGGGAGGTATTTTGTATATTGATATTATATAATTAACCCACATAGTCACTTTATAACATTACCATCAACTTTACAGCTCTGTAATAATTTGTTATACTTCCTCTCAGCTTGTTTCCATTCAATGTAAAAGATATGCATATATGATAACTTACACTATAATACTTTGTGTTTGTGTCTACTTTGATTTTTTTAAACTTTTAAAAAAAAATTTAATTGAATTGCAATGGAGCACACGCTCCGGTGGCAATTTCCCTACACACCCAACTTCCCGCTATCCTTCACTCACCTACATTTGCCCTCTACAAATTTTAACTTTAAATTCTTTTAACATTTTTGGTAGGTTATTCATCATTCCCCTTGGTAACTCATTCCAATCCCTGACACCCTTACCTAAAAAAGAAAATCTTCCCACACCCTTGTGCCTGAAATCGAGTGCCAGCTTTGTCTTTTCCCTTCCATGAACTACTTTTCATACCTACTGCAATATCTTCACATGCCTCATCGCCAGTATACGCCCTGTACACTCCCATGACCCTCCTTTTTCATTGGTTGTGATTTCTTCTTTGTACATTGAAAGAAATTGTGGCAATTATAATTTCTGATCTTACTATCAAGTTCTGAATTAATTTTCTTGCAATTGTGATAGACTTTCACTAAAAAAAATTCATTTTTTTTTGTTGTGATTTTCGGCAGACATTAAAATGGCCACTGACAAAATTGATAGTGTTAACCATTCTTTAACCAGTGAGGACATAATGAATAGGGGAGGTCACTGATCAAGTTATTTTGCCTGACCTTTCTGATAATAGAAGCATTAGTGCTCATGACTTACAAGATAATACATATAAATGCAATGGCTATAATAATTCAAAATCCAATGATCTGGATCTAAACCTGTTGGCAGCACCATTTACTCGTACAGCCCTTTTCTATGATACATTCGTACCACACCTAGTATTTTTTGTCTATTGCAATTTATATGACATATCTTGGGTCTTATGTGCATTATAAACACCATTGCAATGATCAAAGTAAGGAAGATAGCCTTGATTGTAGTGGGAAAGCTATTTTTAAATTGTTGTAAGAAGAATAAAAGAAAGAAGGTCATGGTTAAATGGCTTCACTGGCGTTGAGTGTGTTGAAACCAACGACCATTAGGAATAATACAGAATTGTTCGTACATTTTTGTGGTTGAAGATCAATGCTGACCACTATTGTCAATGATTTATTGTACCTTACTGTAAAGTTAAGTAACGGGGGTTTATGGTTGGTGATATACCATTGGATATCAGTACATTTTGGATAATGAATATGTTTCGCAGTAGAATGCACAGGTTATATACCTGTCGATAGTACAATGTAACTGATTTAAAACCATATAAGAGTGGGAAAATATGAGCACCACTTCTACCTGAATACATTTATGGATAAAGTTCATATGAATTTTTCCTACTTAAATATGTAGATTTTAAGACTGCATATGTACCGATTTCTTTATGCATTAATGAAGGAATGGCAAACCAGGGCCAGCTGGATTAAGACAGCGTGGGGCCCGTAGCAAATGTGAAGGAGAGGCCCTTAATGTTTGCCATCCGGGGGAAATTTGTAGAGCTACAAAAAAAAAAAAAAAAAAAAAAAACTAGCCTAGGCCCGCAGCATTTGCTACCACCTGCCACGTGGTTAATCCGGTACTGTGGCAATCTCTTAACCAAAATGTTTGTGTAAAGTATACGAGCATACATCAGACAGTCCATGGAGATAACTTAAATTTATAAACAATTTAACTTTTTTTTAGCTCTAGGGGAACTATTTTCCTTTACCATTTGTGGTTTGTTACTTCATCAACTAGGAATACTGGAGATGAAGTGCGTGCTCAGATATCATTTCTAATATGTGGTCAAACACACTGTATAGGAGAATTTCTTTGTAATTATGTTGTATTACTGTCATGCTTATCGATGGTGTTGGAAAACCTGGCCAAAGAAAGACACCATGACAGGACACTTAAAATTTTATGATTTCAGGTGAAAATGTAATTTTGTAATAATATTTATATATGATGAGAATTAAGTTTCCTTTTTCTGATATGAAGAAAAGTTTGTAAGATTTAGTGACATTTTGTTATGTGGACATTATAAGACATGTTCATAAGAACACATGAACACTTAGTTTTGTGAACCAATAAGAACCATGGTGCAATTTTATAGAACTTTTTTATTTTATGTGTTTGTATTAGTAATTGCAAATGAATCATGTAGAGAGAGATTTAGTGTTTTTATGAAATGTGTTGGAAAGTTATATAAACTCTGTAATTCAGGAACCAGCACCAGCCATAAATTACTGCCACGCTTTGATAATTTTCTTTTTCTGAGTGTTTAAACTGAGTGGATGAAGCTAGAGAGTTGTAACAGGAGTACCTAAATTGTAAAATGCCTCTAGTTTTTGTAGGCTCACTTCCAGAAACAAGCGTCAATTAGGGGTGGGTTTGTAATGTGAGTTTTGAAACTTCAGCTAAGAAAGCGAGGAATAGGAAGTAAGATAGGGTGTGGAGAGACTGGTGACAAAAGGAATCTTTGCGTTTTAATTTAAGTTTAAATTCATGATAGCCTATAAAATATCATTTAAAATTTATGATTGGCTGAAGTGGACTAGCAGTAGAACTGGCCATATCTGAGTTAGTGAGTATCTGATCAGCAGTTACTCGGATTGGAAGTGTATTGTAATTGGGAGAGTAGCCATGTGGCCACTGGGCCATATGTATTTCCACTAATAACTTACGTGGAAGTAATGAATTGACTGGGACTGTCTTCAAGAATGAGTATTGTAACAACATTACCAAGTAGTGTACTATTTCTAATTACACTCCTGCAATAAATGTGATTCATCATCATCAGTTTTCTGCCCTCAGGCAGATTTTCACTTGGCTGCTTTCCATGCTCTTCTATCTTCTGCCTTTCTCTAAAGGTCCATGTAGTTGCCATCTTCCTTGATGTTGTCTATAATTTTGCCCTTCCTTCTTCCTCTTATTCTCCTCCCACAGACTAGACCTTCCAAGGCGTCTTTTATCAGGCACTCCCCTCTCAACAAGTGTGCCAACCAGTTCTTCTTTCTTTCTTTTATTACTTTGAGTATTTTTCTCCTTTTCACTAACCCTGTCAAGCACTTCAACATTACTTATTTTATAAGCCCAGCTTATCTTCTCCATCCTCCTCCACATCCACATCTCAAACACTTCTAACTGCTTTTCATCCTCTCGTCTCAGTGTCCACGTCTCCGCCCCATAAAGGACCACACTCCATACAAAAATTTGCCGAGTCTTTTCCTGAGTGTTTTGTCTATTTTTCCAGTTAGTATCCTTCTTTTCCTATTAAATGCTTCATTCGCTATGACAATGCAAGTTTTTATCTCTTGGTGGCATCTCAAATCTTCAACGATTGTACTCCCAAGATATCTGAACAATCTTACTTGCTTGATATCAGTTCTTCCTAACTTAATATTTATGATTGTGATTCAAGTTCCATTATTGTTCTAAAAGTGTGATATCTGACTGGTACTGGTCTGAAGGTTTAAAAATTCTGAATAAACTGGCTTTTCAATTATGTTAAGTGATTTTGGTTATTTCAAAGTCGTAAATTCCTTAGGGACCAGTTACGTAAGTGTATATACTGTTTATTTTCCTGAATACGGGATGGTGGTCATGATCAGTTCAATGATTTATAGAACCTGTTTATAGAACTATCAAATTGGCTGTCCGATATCACATGAACTAAAAACAGATCAGGGACAAAAGCTTCATATCGACGTGTGGAGGGTGGAACAGTAATTATTTCATAATCTTGTGTTCATTTTTCAAAGTTCTGAAGACAGTGAACAATAGAATTGATAAAACATGATGCCAATAAGAACCTACTCACTGCTGTCAATATTCAAGAGAAGTGCAATATTTCAGCATACAGCCTTATTCGTGCAGACCGCCGTCTGGTGAATCAAAGACAGTGGTCTCCGTGTCATATCTCACTCTGCCTGGTGTCTCACTTCTGCACGTATAAGGCTGTATGCGCTTCTTTTTTTTTGTGTTTGTCTTCCCGGCCGCCCTCATCTGTGGTATGTGCAACACTTACCATTCGATACACTCGATTGTGAACCACTAAAACAGGAGATGGTGTAACGATGAATAAAAATGATTTTTTTGCTTAGGGCTTTGCACCTCATTGACATTGAGGTCATTAGGCAGTTTACTAATACACAAATTTTATCAAAAATTTTTACATTTTAAATAACACCATAATATAATGGAGCAGTCAAATAACTTATGCAGTGGAGTAACTAACACCCAGTGTAGCTCAGTGCATTGGTGCCACATGCTGGATCGAGTCCCCAGCCATTGTGACTGCTGTTTTAAGGCTGTTTCCTGCAGTCATCTAGTGAATGCTTCTAAAACTACACATCACACAAATAAAAAATGTGCAGCTAAATGTTTCACAGACAGATGCACCAGATCCGCTTCCCCTATCTAACTGCGATAGGCCTCAAGCCTATGCTAGACGCATGCTTCAATAATAAAGTAGCAGATCTGACTGATGGCTGGAAACTGCTCTAGATGAGAAGAAGTGGAGTAGCTATATTTCAATTACAAAATTATTGCCATTTTTTATTGCAACTATAATACACATTACATTTGTCACAGAAAACTATGATTCGAACATTGTATCATATAATAAAGTACCTATACTATAGGGGATAAAGTCTCTTACATGATACATTATATTAAATAAAATACTTCTCATCCTAAAAATAACTGTATTATCTAAGAGGAATACTCTAGTGTTTATTAGTTCCTAAATACAGTCTTAATTTAAAGAATTTCACCATAAAAAATATACAATATGCACTATTGGTACAATCACAGTTTTTGTTTGTCACAGGTATCTCCATAATTGCAAGTCAGCAGTCACTTCACATTTATTAAATATCCAGTCAGGGATATTGTAGTCACATGGAATGAATTTACTATTAACTACTTTAAGCACATTCACTGTATTTGGTGCCTCATAATATGAAGTAAGGCATTTCACAAAGTAGTCCAGTATCTTCAATTTAATGCTGCAAGTGTTCAAAGGCAGCTTTGATAGTTTCACAGGGACTGTATTGATTAATGCTTGGGGACTCTATTATCCAGACTGTCTAAACAATGATGAGAAGGTGTGAACTGTAAGGCCAATGTTCTCAATAAGAACAGCGTGGGGCATTACTCATGCGACGTAGTGAATATGAGGCATCTGTCGAAGTAATAATATTGCACAAATAGTGCAATAGTTCACCTGTTTGGGAGATCAGAGGCAGAGCTGGAATTATCACTCACTCCTTTGTCTGTGAACAACTTTTGCTTGTGCAAACGAAATTTGTCACAAATGCTCCTCCGTTCGTGTTTCACAACAGAGACGGAATGGGTGGCAAGTTGAAACTCTGTACTGGGTCACTAAGTATACTGAGAATTATCATCTAATAATAATGTCTGTCATTTTTTCCTGGAGTGTAGCAGAGGTATTAGATATCCATTCGGTTTGGAAATCACAAGTAGATTTGAGTGGTTTTCAGACAGAATATTATTAGTAGGGGATTTGGTGTTATAATAAATAAATTATTTCCATGAAAAACTGGGAAATTTAAAATTCATGAAGGATTAAAGTAGGTGGGTGGGGAAATTATATTCCAAAAATTTAAGATTAAAATATATCGTAAACTGGGGTTACTTTGGTACACTTTTTTTTTGAGAATTCAGAAAAAACAATGACAATTTAAGGAAATAAAGTGAGTTATTTGGTTAGATCTGTCCTTCCTCTTTTGAATAATGGTATTACAAACCAAATTAAGACTATTTTTCACCTAGAAATTTTCCTCCTGTACCAAAGTTGATCAATGAAGTGGGGAAACTTTGAGACAAGTCAGTTTTCTGGTTAAAATTAATAGGAAAAGTGGCTGGTACTACAGTTAGAGCAAATAATTTTATATTATCTAACATTACACACATTTTTAGCTATTATGTATTGTATATCTTTGTGCCCCTGAACTGCAAAGGCTTCAGCAGAAATATTTTGACCCACTCTTCTGCCTATCCTTTTGACGAAGTTGGGTGACTTCATAGGTTTTTTGAATGATGTGCTCCATTAAGGGTTTATCAATTAATATTTCAAATATGTGTATTTAACTTGATTTACAATATAATTATTTTGTATTCTCAAATTTAAATAATTTTTTCACTAAGATTTTTTTTTCTTTCTACCATTGTTAGAAAAAATAGCTATCTAGAGCTGCCACACAGACCTATCAGATATAATAAATATTCAGTTCAAATGAAATTTAGAGCTATTTCCAGTTTAATTCTTCATTGATCTTCCAATTTCATCAAATCAAAAATTTGGTGGGGCTATAAGGGAACAATGCCATTAATATTCCTCAATTAACTTTGTTTGGAACTGAAAACTGTATTTTTCACCTTGATTATGAATCATCATTCAGAAAAAACATAATATGCCTCATAAGTTATTAATAAACTATCAGTTCCATTGCTTTGATACTGTTCCAAAGTTGCCTGTTGGAAGTCTCGAAATTACAAAACATTACCAAAATTTACAGATATTATTGTTTATAAAGGCATGTTTTTTTGTTGTAACTATCTGTTTTTTCATGCCTGCTTCTAGTTTTTCTTTGCTATATGATAGTTTGCAAAACAACAGAGCACTTTGAAACTAATCTCAAAATTAAAAATGGCTGCCTCTCATACAAGTTCTTAAAAACTGCTGGTGTAAGGCAGCAAAAATTAACACCTTGAATCACCATAACAAAAATATAATACTTCGCAACTGGCAGCTGGAAGAGATTTAAAACACCTGAAAAATGTGGTGTCCCAAAGTAGCAGTATATATAAAGAGTTTGCCTTCTCTTACTTCAGCTTCTAGTCTGGTTATGTGTCATGACCATTGTTAATATTATACTTCACTCCTGTATGATATTTAACCTTTTATATTGTCTTAACCCCAAATGCGTGTTAAATGTATTATATTTGCTTTTGGATTGGAGATAATCTAAGTTTTGATGCGTAGTAGACCTTATTATTATTATTATGTTTTTTAAAAAACTAAAACCTTTTACCTATGAATAGACATATTTTTTAAGTAATTGTGCTACCAACATTTCAGGTTATCTTTGTCTCTGTCCTCTGTCAAAATGCTGAGGTGTCAACACTTAATAATTACTGGCAACTTTAAAAACATAATTACCCATTATTGTGTTAATTGATTTGACAAGTATATCACCATTTTGTTTGGAATGGTTAGTTTGGGAATCAAATTCTTCCCTCTTGTTATTAGAATGTTTTAAAAATGTGCTTATCACTTGACAAGTTGAATTTTAAATTAAATCAGTAACATACTCTGAATCCTGCTGATAAATAAAAATTGGTGCTTCTGTAATTCACCAGGATAATCTCTAATTTTTCCGTCAAGGTTTTTTCCAGTTCTGTTAAGCAATAGCGAAAAATATTTCTTTCTCTTACAATTTTTAACTTGCTATTAATAACATTTTGCTTGCATTGATCTTATAAATATTTATACAATATTTGAAGTATTAGATAATTATTAAGAAACAATAAAAAAATTGAATAGATATCCTTACAATACAGAATGTTTAGTAAAAATAAATGAAGATATAAGAAATATATTGATAAGTCACCGTTTACTGGAAGATTCTTAAATGGGTTTTAACATCTTTCCTTTGACAGTGTAGATATGTAGCACTTGGTTTAAATTTAACATAATAACTTCCCATAAATAGATATATGTTTGATCAGTTTTTTTAATAATTTATTTCTGTCTCCAGAGGCTCTTGTTATTATTTCAACACTTTAAATAAAATTAGGATATTTAAGTGTATTACCGATTATTTTGACTTTGCCTTCATTATTCACAAAACACTTGAAACAACCTTCAAAATGTATTTTATGTCAATGGTTGTGTTTTAATTGTGATTTGATGTATTTTTAGTTGGAAAATGTAAGAGATAAAAATGTAGTACCGTATAACAAGAATTTCCACAGTGAAATGTATTCAAGTATTGTTTGCTAAACTGCAGTATTCAATACATGACCGAGACTGCCTGAGTGTAGCAGATGCATTGATGGGTCAGAGTGCTCCAAACATTTAGTGTAGTAAATAAGATCAGAAATGTGTGTTAACTCATTTCTGGTACAGCCATTTACCAGAGATGACAAAATTTCCTACAAAAGAATAAGATGGAGAACATGAGGCTGAAACTTCTGACAGTGAATTCTTCCTCTACCAGGATTTGATTCTCCAAAATTTGGGACATGACATTAATATTCAGCTAATTACCAGGACAAACTAAAATTAATGGCTGATAGAAAATCCACCATTTTTTACTGTTGAGTTTCTTCTAATTTCTTTCATTAAAAGGGACACTAAACGCATACAAAAACCAGTGACTTATTATATTCTTTGCAAAGATAATACACTCCTTTACAAGATAAAAGGGAGAGGCACCACACTGTTCACACTGATGGTATGGACATTGCAATAGGAGATCACGTGGCTAAGTCCATTTCACAATACGTTTTTAAGTGTTCTTGGGCAAAACAGAGCTCAATTAAAACAAGAATCTCCCTCAAAGAATTGAGACAGAAGCTTTCTGGTCCAGAGAGCAATGAAAGAAATGTCACAGATTCTTTGGTAAACTGTCCCATCTATTTGAAATGCCCCTACTGCACCATGATAACTACAGAAATGTGAAACCCCCTTCCATGAAGTTGCTGTAATCGCTGATTTCCGTGAACCAGTCTCGTTACTGTGGCTCAAATAAAAGTTACTTAGCTGCCGAATCATCAAATGCCCAGCCACATAAGACAAAGCGGTCACTGCCGAGGCCGCCTCACCCCAAACGCCTCCCTCTGCGCCCTCCGGACGGCCTCCCAGAAGACGTCACTCCAGACGCGACCCGTCGCGTTTCTCTGGTCCGAGTACCTCACTCGACTGGCCTCGGCCAGCGTCTGAGCCATGCGTTCCTGCACGCTGCCCAGGTACTTTGAGACTGCCTCTGAGGTACTCCTGAGCATGCTCAGCCCTAGGCGAAGCTTGAACTCGGCGATCCTCCGCAGTAGACCGAGCAAGGACACCGGCTCCTCTTGCTCCTCCACTGGCGTCACACTCTCCGTGCTGGAGGAGGTGACCTCCTCAGTAGTACCTGTGCACCAAACAAACGACATTTTCAGGTTCACTCAAATAAATTAAAGATGCAGAACATCACGCGTTTGAGGAGCGTGGAGGTGCCACAGTAACATGAATGTGGTGACAGATGGAATCACCTTAATCGATATGTGAAACGCAATTTTACAGACTGATGCAAACATTAATTTCTTGGTTATTGAATCAGTCGCATACTATCTTTGGTGAAGTAGACAGTGAAAAGGCAAATCGTTGGATTTTGACGGAGAGATATTTAAAAAAGATAATAAGTATGAGAATATTAACTAATGGTAAATATGTTAAATCACTATACAGTTTGATAATTAGAAATGTATTTGTTTCTGTGCCGTAAATGTGAAAGATGTGAATGAAGTTGTCACAAGGGGAAAGGTTCTGTCCTATAGTCTTAAACACACTATCAGTGATCGACAAGCTGTGACTTAAAATTGAGGACTAATTAGAACAACATATCATTAGTTAACTGAAGGAAATTACCTTAAAGTATAAAATCAACTGAAGTAACAATTGAATATTTTGTGTGATAGTCATTAAACGATTGTGCAGTAGCAACATTGGTGGTGATCGAGGAAATTATCGAACCTATATAGGACATAAGTGTAAACAGCCCTGGACGTGAATAGTTTGTGACTTATCAGTATATTTCTCCCACAGCACTAAAAACTTGAACCAAATCTTTAACATTATATAGTCTATTGTCCAGTTAGACATTTTCAAGCTATTATGGCTGCCTTCTTCCAGAACCCGCAATTTCTTGATTTTATCTTTCATGATGGATTTTAGAAGAGTAATTTCTTCACGCGTGTGATGTTCTGTTCTTGTTGTGAGAAAAATAGCATGTTTGTTTGAGAGAGAGGGAGAGAAGCATTTTGCGGATTGACGGTTTCAACCAGTCTTCGTCTGAATCACCAGCCAGGGGCCATGCATCACCACACTGTATCGGGGTGTACAAGACAACACACCCAGGTTCAAATCCCGGGCCTGGAGTACTGACTGTCCTCATTTTGGTTTTTGGCTGATTTCCCACAGGCAAATGTTAGGCTGGGCCCTAATCTCTGCTGCAGGGAATACACATTTCAAGAACAAATATACACTTATCATACTTAACTCAGATTACATAAATGGTGCACTTCAGCTCCTCCATTAGGATAGTGCTCATGGCAGAGGTAGAAATCGGGGGAAATCAAGACGGCAGAAAAACCCCCATAGTATCGCACTGACCAAATAAGCCATATGCCAGACAAAAAGTTTGGGTCATCTAAAGAGGCAGCATTAATTAGTTTATGAGCGCTCTGGTAGCTCATTGGTTAAGGTGTCTGACTGGGGAGCGAAAGGTCCCCGGTTCGAATCCCTGTCTCGGCAGGGATTTTCATAGGCCCTTAATCCGACCTTCACCACTGGCACAGCTGACTGTGTAATGTGAAGTATGCTAGAACGCTTCTGTGGTTTGGATTCCACATTAAACTGTATGTCCCCTGTACCTGGTTGGTTTGCCAGGTTAGTTCAAGGCGGCTATGACAGGGGCGAAATGCGGAACCAATAGAAACCCTGTTACCAGGTCATTCTGACCATGCAGAATTATATATATTAGCTTATTGGGGGCCAGATGTAGTTTTAGGTAATTTCTGATCTTTCTGTGATCACTAATCTCAGTGTATGACTGTGTACAAACAGTGGCTCTGATTTTTTTTTTTTTTTTTTTTAAGTTACAGTTGGCGAGACAATCTTATTTGTGTGTGTTATTCAAGGAATTCTTTATTGTTAATCAAGTAGAATGAGTAACTAATTTGTGTTTTTACTATTTCAAACTGCAGTGACAAGATTGATGGTAATTGCTCAATTTAGTAGCCGTGGCGTTCTGGATAACAACATTGTTTCAAAGTGAAATCAAGTAACTGAAATGCAGTAATTGGTCGAGTGGCCCACTTACCTTCTGGAGACGTCGAGGGGTTCTGCTCGGTGGTTGTCTGGGAGGTGGCTTCCTTTGTGGATGACTCCTCCGAGCTCTCACCAATTCGAGGCTTCGCTGTGGTCGTGCCAGCAACGGTGGTACTCTCTTCAGTGACTGTAGTCGAGACCTTGGCGTCGTCGCTGACCGGCTCCGGTTTCGTGGTGAGCTCTGGCGGGATGGTGTCGTCCTTATCAGACAGGACTCCGTCGATGTCGTTGCTGTCCAGCTCGTTGCCGACGTCTCGACGTCTCCTGCTGACGCTCCGTGGTCCGTGCTCCACGATGGCCGATGACCCTCCACTGCCGACCTCCCGGAACCGAACTCTTCCTCCATAGCTGACCTCCACAGAGCCGACGCGATCTACCGCCTCCACCGAGCCGCTCGACACAGAACCTGCTACCACAAAGAATGGTCTAAACTCATGGATCTTTTGTTCATCCAAGATAAATTTTCAACGCTGCTCAAATGTAGGAATAATGATCGATTTTATAACGTCAAATCAAAACTTCTTCATACTTTAAGGGAAGCTAGAGATTGCCGAGCATATAATCTGGCAGCAACTGTAGATGATTGTTTATCAACCTTTGAACACTATCAAAGAGGCGCCAAGCTGCATTTTCCTATTGTAGTTCCCTTTGCTGAAGTCATTATTTTTTTAAATGGGACTTGACAACTCATACCATACAGACAGCTCAATATGCTAATGACTCTTACAGTGTATCAGTTTTCCCAGTACATTGTAGTAGCTTCTAACTGTGGACACTACAGGATGGATATGACAAACACATACACACAACACTTAAACAGCCATGCCCTCGGCAAGACTCGAGCCAGCGACCTTCAGAACACAGAGGTAGCACTCCAGCCCCTTAGAGAAGTTACTACTACTGGATCCAAGTGTGTAAAACTGAAATGTCACCTTTTTGATCTAACAGGTTCCTTTCACTTTGCAATGTGTATTTAATTTGTATCACTACCAACAACTTAAGTTTGACTCTTTAGAAGAAATACTAAAAAATAAAAGCTCGGAATGGATGAGGCATGTTCTGAATGGGTAGAATGCCGAAGTCGGAGGTCTTAACCAAAGAGAAGTATAATAAATCACCAAGTTCAGAGAGAGGAAGGAGGCGAATAGTTGGAGACAAATAGTAGAGGAGTAATCTTGGAGAGAAGAAAAGGACGTTCTGTACTACCCACAAAGCGAAAACACGAAACAGATGATGATAACGAAGTAACTCAGCTATGTTGTGGATTGTCCTATGCCGTGACAACTTACACTGGATCGTTACGGATTGAATGATGCAGCTGATCTCCGAGTGTATCAGTTTGGGTAAATGGAGAGATGACTAAGACCTCCTCACTGTCGGGTGGCTGCTAAGATGACATAAGTCAACATTAGCCATATTAATCAGAAAATTAATTCTAGGCGAGTGCAAGCTCATGGTACTTACGAATTTATTTTTATCTTGCCTTCGTCTCTTCCGCTGGCAGACCCGTTATAATCTATTGAAAGGCGAGGGTAACAGTCAAGAGAGTAGCTGACACTGTTGTTGCTATTAAATCTTTAGCTCTGACCATTTAATTGACCGTTATGTTACTCCCATTCTGCATTCACTACCTTCTTCACCCACCCTCATCATGAACAACATTTGGTTTCATTATGTATTTCTTGGTATCAACTGTTACATTGGTTCCATAATGTGAATTTTTTGCTACGGCCATTATACAACATATTCTTAACTACAACTGGATATAACAATTTCCTTTTTGGGATTTTTTATGAACTAGTACCTTTCCTTAATAAACCTATTTCTTACATTTTATGATCAATTTGTAACTAAACATCTTAACATTCTCGAACTACCAAGTGAACGGTTCAAGAATTAGGGGTAGTTTTTTCAAGATGTACTTCTCACATTTTAAGGTTTAGATCCCACAATATGTAGCAAACTATAGATTCGCTCAGTTCCTTTGTCAAGTTTTAGAATCTGATCCATCGCTCAGGTTGTGAGCCTGCTTACCGACGCCGTACGCCGTCCCTCCGCCGCCGCTCTGGTGGGCCGACTCAGAGCCGTAGAACCTGGACGGAGCAGCGTACTTGGGCGTGGCCTCGAGGTGCTCCTTGGTGGGTTGCGGCCTGTAGTATGGCCTGGCCGAGGTGCTGGCTTCCTCCTGGATTCCCGTGTCTGGGTACCTGTAGGGTGGCTCGGGACCCTGTGGCTGGCGGTACGACGAAACGGGCTCGTCTGATGGCGCCATTCCCTCCAACACCTGTCAAGTGGTGAACAACTCTAAAGATGGTGAAATTAACAGCCGCGCGCAAAAAGAAAAAAGAAAGGGTTGTTTACAGGTTCGAAAAGGCCCCAAAGGAGAGTTTAAGAACTTTTTTGAGGGATAATTACCTTTATACAAGGAAGAGGTTCAGTTGAAGAGATGTGGCTTTGATTTATGAATATAGTCAGGGAAGGTATGGACTTACATATACCGAAAATGACAATCAGGGATGGGAATGATCCCCCATGGTTTACACGTGAAGTTAAAAGCAAAGGAAGATACATGCACGCTCAAGAAGGACGATGTATAGAAGTGATTTAGAAAAGTTAGTGTTACAAGAGGACATGCCAAGAATGCGATGCGCGAGGCCTTTAATGACTTTCGTTGCAACTCACTTTCCAAGAGCCTCATCGAAAATCCAAAGAAATTTTGGTCGTATGTAAAAAAAGTAAGTGGTTGTGACAACAATATGCCAGTTCTACTACAAGACAGTCGGGAAGTGTATGACAGCCGCGACAAGGCTACCGTATTTAACACCGAATTTAAAAATTCTTTCACTGACGAAAACATGGAAAACTTTCCCGTTTTACCATGGCGTGTAGAATTTGAAATGGATCCAGTACAAATTGATAGTGTCAATTAAAGCTCCCGAAGTGGGGTACCGATGGTATACCAGTAAGAGTATTTTCAGAATATGCGGAAGAAATAGAACCATTTCTGTCAGATATATTTCGTAAATCTTTAGAGGAAAGAAAAGCACCTTGTGACTGGAAAATAGCGCAGGTGATTCCTGTTTTGAAGAAAGGAGATCGGAGGGATCCTAGGAATTATCGACCCATATTTCTAACATCTGTTTGCAGTAGAATTCTGAAGCATGTCATATGCTCTAACGTTATGAAGTTTCTAGATGAAAACGAGTTACTTGCAGCGAACCAACACGGATTTCGGAAGATCCGCTGCAACTGGCTCTATTTTCGCTTGATGTAATGAAAGTTATTGATGCAGGATCACAAGTAGAGGTTATTTTCTTGGATTTTCAGATTTAGCGAAGATTCGACTGTACGGTATATCTGATCAGATTTGCGAATGGATACATGATTTTCTAACTGGTCGACCACTTCCTTTCTTAATTTTTATAAATGATCTCGGTGACAATGTTAATTGTAAGATGCGATTTTTTGCTGATGATGCACCTATTTATAGGGAAGTGAGGTGCTCTGATGATTGCTTAGAAATTCAGCGTGATTTGGATGTTATTTCGGAATGGTGCCATAAATGGAAGCTTACACTTAACTGCAAAAAGTGTAAGGCAATGCAAATAAGTAATAAAAAGACCCCGTTTGCTTATGAGTACAAAGTTAACAATTCAGTTGTTGACATTGTGGATTCCCTGAAGAATCTAGGCGTTACAGTACGAAGCAACATGAAATGGGACTTGCACATAACTTCAATTGTAGGCAAAGGTAATTGTAAACTACGCTTTATAGGTTGTATTTTGAGAACTTGTAATGCTCATACAAAGGAAATAGCGTACAAACACAAGTGCGACCGCATTTGGAATACTGTTGTGGAATTTGGGATTCGTCTTGCAAGGGATTGATTGACATATTAGAGAAAGTACAGAGGAGAGCCGTTCGATTTGTGACTGCTAGTTATAGTCGTTACGTAAGCGTCATAGAGCTGATACGTGTGTTGGGCTGGGATTGTTTGGCAGACAGACGATGTAGTTTTCATTTGAATTTGTTGGAGAATATGCGAAAATCTTTAATTTACGAGTGCAATGAAATACTTCTTCCACCAACCTATTTAGGTCGCAATGACAGGAGCGATAAGATCCGTGAAATAAGATGCCATACTGGTACATTTATGTATTCCTTCTTTCGTCATTCTGTTCGGGACTGGAATGCACTGAATTAGGATTGGTGCTTAGCACCCTTTACCACCCACAGTATTTGTGATTTGCAGAGTATACTAGATGTAGATATAGTAGAGCATGGCTCATCGAAGAGCTACACTATATGTATTACATCTTATCACAAATGCTGAAACTGTAACACATCTTCCAAGGAACTATAGACGTAGATAAAATTACACCAAGACACTCTGTGAGAGATATTGCTGTTGTAAGCACAACGTTTCCAAAGCGTTAGTCATCAGGTGATGGCAATATCTACGTGTCGGTTACTGTGGCATCTCCTATTATTTGTTTAGCCATTGAGTGGCTGTGTCAATAATACGGCACTCTACACAATAGATGGAACAATATCTTCCAACCTGTTGACACCGATCATAGAAACCTAACATTGTGATCAGAGTAAGCACTTGAAACGTTGTTTTAATAAAGCAAAATTTAGCGATAAGCCCGCGAGGACTTCCATGAATGAATCTGGGATGAAATGCGGCAAACGCTGATGTTAGACCAGAGAATGAAATGACGGTGCAGGTGAGTAATATAATTACAGAAGGCCACTTCTCCACTTCTGATACACAAGATGAAAATTAGACCATTATAGCCAATGAGACATTTAATAACAAATTCGTTTTAAGAGTGGCAAAAGAAATTCTGGATGGTTTGTGTGGATTGTACCACTGATGAACTGAGTCATGGATGAGATGACGAGAAGAGAATTGAAACTTTTAATCTGGATGTGCCGTATGTTTCTTGGTGTGATATGAAAAGAAACCAAATAGGGAGAGTCTTTGACAAAGGCCAAGAAAGATGAGAATAATGTTTACAAATACTACGAATGGACGTACCTGTCGCAGCACCGTCTCCTCCGCCTGGCCACTGCTGGGGTCTTCGGCGCCCTCGTAGTACAGGAAGGTGCCTGGCTCGGGCCGTGCTGGGTACCGCAGTCGCTCGTCCTCGTAGGTTCGTCTGGCTGCCGCCAGTCCACCCCCGAAAGGGTACATGATGAGCCCTGCCAGCCCCGCAGTCACCATCAGCCTGTTACCACAAGGATTTATACTTGGTCTGCTACACTGAATAGAATTTCAGACACTACTTCCTTAATATAAGAATGATAACACTACCAAAAAGTCAACTGAATGGTGAAGTCATAAGCTTTTGTGGCCGTTTTTTGTTCACAATAGCTAGGTTTTTCTGATAAAATTAAAATTTTTCCAACTACGCTTTCTGTTATGGTGCTTCAGTGTTAGTACGTTTTGTTTGCGCGTTTCTCATCAAAGAGCACAGGAGTGGGCAGGTCCAAGGAAAACCTAGTGAAACGGGATTATACTGATGCTACTAGTATCAAGTGCGAATGTAGTGAGGTCCAAACTATGAACCACATGCTCGAGTGCCCTATGTGCCCACCATCCTGCAACAAAGATGAACTGATATGAAGTCTTCACGAATTCTCCGCAGTATAGTGTTGAAGAAAGCTCTGCCACCATTTTCAGGTCTGGTGTTATGCAGGGAGCACCGGAGCTGCACTGGTGCTCCCTGCATAACACCAGACCTGACGATGGCGGCAGAGCTAGCCGCCGAAAGCTCGTTGTTGTCTTTCTTCAAAACGACACGGCGGAGAACCCGTGAAGATACATTGGACAGGTGGTAGGAAAAGGTTTCAAAGTTCTGCACTTGTTGGAGAGAGTGATGAGGGGATGTATGAGAGAAGTAAAGGAATTGGATTACAAAACTTTGGTGAGACCATTGCTCGAATATGGTAGTGTAGTATGGGACCCTCATTTTACGTATCAAATACAGGAGTTGGAGAGGGTGCAAAGAAGGGCTGCTAGATTTGTTTCTGGAAATTATCGCAGAATGCAATCAGTGAGGGAAATGATAAAGGAGCTGAAATGGGATTCATTGCAAGACAGGAGGAGGATGAGGAGGGTCATGGGAGTGTACAGGGCATATACTGGCGATGAGGCATGGAAAGATATTGCAATAGGTATGAAAAGTAGTGCATGGAAGGGAAAAGATGACCATGACCACAAGCTGGCACTCAATTTCAGGCACAAGGGTGTGGGAAGATTCTCTTTTTTAGGTTAGGGTGTCAGGGATTGAAATTAGTGTACTGAGCTCATCTATCTCATTTTTTGTCACTAGATTTTCTTTTTGCCTAATCCGCTGCTTTTTAAGTTGATAAAACATTTTTAATTTAGAGTAAGGTGGATGTTTCTGGTTTCACAAGGGAACGCTGTGAAGGGACACGAGCATTCAAAATTACTTTTAAACAATAAATAACATGTAGAAATATTCTTTCGGTGGTTTGTTCTGTGTAATGAAGTGTAAAAAATGTTGTGTAATATAAGTTTAATAGTTTAAACAATTTGGAAAGGTGTTGGTTCAAATAAACCCGAAGCACGTTTGTTGTTTACCTTTTACTAACAACGATTTAAGGCAAGCTGCAAGGGGCTCTTTGAGGATGTAAATGCAGCTTTTTAATAATTTTTTCTTACATCTTTACGACAATAATAGTAGTAGTAGTAGTAGTAACGTCGAAAAGTTCTAAACAATTTTAGTCTGCCAGAGCTCATTATAAGCAAGATACGCCATGAAAGCCTTCGTTCTCACAAAGATGAACTGTTTCGAGCAGCACAGGATGCACTTGAGGTTGCAAAGTACTGGGGAAAATGTGTTTAAAATTGTTAATTTGCACAATGTTTTTAACTGTGTATTTGATATTTGTGATTCGAGAATAATAATAATCAAAGATCATTAAGTATCATGAAGTATTAGTTCGCTGTTCTCGTTGAAATTGTTTCTATTAGTTGAAATTTCCAATACCCCATCCAGCTATCTAGGGCACTTGTCAACTTATCGGCACAGCAGCCATGCGCCTTCAAGTTGCATCGCGGATGTGATGTTGACCGCGGATATGTCGCCGTTGTTTTGCCAGCAGTGACGGATTTGTTTTTGAAGACTAGGCAGCAGTGCGACCCGTCTCACCAATGAAAACACAGTTGCAGGGGACATCGATAACAGCAGTGTATCCACCGCTCTTCACTATGCAATCAGTAAATAAAACGATCAAAGGAACTGTGTTTAGAGCACTATGAGACAGTAACCGGGTGAAGAGAGTGCTGGGAGCGTACGAACCATTGGTGATGAGGCCTAGCTGGGTATGGAAGAAGAATTGTGTGTAGTACCTGGAAAGGAAGAAAACATGCCTAAAGACTTTGAAATATCCAATAGACATTCGGTATCTACATTTTGTATGTGTAACATCTAGAATAAGAAAGACTCTAAGAAAATATGATTTCAAAACCATTCTCACACCAACCACAAAGATTAGAAACCTGCTTGTAAGCGTGAAGGATGTCCATAAACAAACTGCACTACATGTGAATGTGAACCACGCTGTATTCAACAGATGTGATGCTGCATTTATCAGCGACGTGTGTAACGTCCCAGAGATGTGAAAGATGCCGGTAGTGTAATATAACATTAATGAGGGGTATCTGTTAGGTTAGAACAAAATTTCAACTTGTGACAATGGATTTTTGGAGGAATTGCCAGAGAATAAACTGAGATCTGGTCAGTAGTAATAGTGGGCGCTTATATCTTGAAAATAACTTATCAAGAACTAGGATGATCTCATGACCCAAGGTCGAGATTGGGCGAGCAGACTACACTATTGCGCTTTCTTCGTTCCACGGTTTTACCTGTTTTTATAGTTATTTTAGTTATTTGTGGAATTCCTCTTCATGTTACTTACCCAATGAGACCGACCCCCACGGAGGGCATGACCTCCCTGGCCAGATAGTTGTATATCCTGGTGGAAAGTGGCCTCTTGTCCTTGTTGGATGGCCTGGTCACGTTGGAAGGAGCCTTCAGTTCCACAGAGCTCTCAGTCACCTGACAACATAACAACAGCCACTTGTAATAAGCTTTTGCAACAATTATTAGTGAAGAGGCTGTTTAAAGAACGAGGTGAGCTAGTTGTTAGTGGATGTCAAAAATCGAGAACATTCTGAACAGAGGATGTTTCGCAAGGCACTGTTTTTTCTCCAGTTATTTCAGTTAAATATTGTTGTCACTAGTACTGAGTTACACATGGCAATAGCTTGGTTATGCCGATGCCTATGATCAGGGCCAGCTTATGGAAATTTGGGGCCCCCTGCGAAGTTTGATTTCGGGGCCCCCTACTTCTTTTCTAGCTGTACTTTTGCCTACACTTTTGATAATTTTAGTGACTTTATACACACACACACACACACACACACACACACACACACATACACACACACACACACATATATTTATATATACATATATATACATATTCAACACTTGACATTCGCGGATGCAGATGTTTTGCAGATGCGGAAGTGGATAAATAAATTTATAATAATTTGGATTTTAATATTTTATTAAAAATAAAC
Source organism: Vandiemenella viatica (assembly GCA_031002005.1). Classification (NCBI taxonomy): domain Eukaryota; kingdom Metazoa; phylum Arthropoda; class Insecta; order Orthoptera; family Morabidae; genus Vandiemenella; species Vandiemenella viatica. Next base: position 141,562 of record CM061918.1, on the reverse strand, counting down.
TTAAAATACAATATTTTTTATGCCTAATTCTACATTTTTCAGAAGTAACGTCTTTTTACATATAATTCTGCACACACTGATTTATTTTTTGCCTCATCTTTCAACAACAAAAAACATGGGATGATTTCACAAGTTAATTAAATTATTTACTTAACGACGCATGTATCTAAAAAACAGTCTTTGTCATGCGAACTTTGTGCAGTTCGTGGCTCGACTAATTCAAGCGTAAAGCAAAGCACAATGCCACGCCACCGCACATCTCCATGCCTTTCCACTGCTCTAGCGGCCCATTCGCAGTACAACTTGTAGGACCTACGTTCATCCGATTTTTGATCCTTGATAGGCCGTGAAAAGGGTTAGAGACGTGCAGGACGTGTTGGATGTTGGGATGCCCAACCAAACAACATGAGTCCTTCCTCTCCAACAAGCTATGGTTTTAGATGATTCAATTAAAAATCCTGCGAGTGTGCAGCAAGAACAAGTGGTAGGCCATGCGAAAGTACGAGTGGAAAGGATTGCTTGGAACTTTTTGTTGGACTCCTTTTACTAGCGTGAATGGGTGAGCACATCCTATTGTAGTTCTACACGGATGTCCTGTAAGTTGGACCGTGAAAAAGGCGCTTTACTTTACATTTAACTTGTAAATTAGTCGTTTAGGTAATAAAACCATTTAGTTCATTGTTATTTTTATTGCAAGATTGTCAGGAAAAAACAACCACATTGTTGTTAGTTAAGAGACGATGGGCAAAATCTCATATAAAGAGAAAAGAATAATATATATTGCAACGTAAGTAAAACATACGCAGACGCTTAGCTCTCGCAGTTTTCGAGACACCGGTGTCGATAATAACGTGCCACAATCCACACCTGTGTGGCGGTTTTACAATGGCGCGAACCTTAGCAAGAATATCTCAAATCATTGTCAGATCCATTTTCGATCTCGATCCTCATGAAGTTGTTCTCAGAAATCGATCTTGTCTGTCTGGTTACTTGGCATGACATGGTCACTACAGCATTAAAAGAACCTGCAATCAACATATAAGTGGTTTAACAGGGGACCAGTAGTTTAAGGAATAATAGTAAGTAAAGATTTTCAGTATAGTAATACCTGAAATTATCTTACTTCATTACAAGTTTCATCATGTAATGTATCAAACCATTTATTAAGAAATTTTGTATTGGTTACTGAGATTTTACGGGTTAATTGTAATCTTAGCTGAGATGCAGGAAATGCTGGTTCAGATTATAGCCAGCGAGAACCTGGAAAATGTGATTCCACGGATGTAACCAGTAGCGCTAGTCACACCTTTTCACTGGCAAATTCCACTGGTCGCTTGTAGTATGCTCCTACGAGCATATATTTTACAGAATAACTTAATAACGTTGAGTATCTCGTTGGATCATTATTGGCTAGCAGAGTAATGTTGGTGATTGAACAAAGCTATGCGTCTCGCTACAGAAGAGGCAATAAATTTGTAGGCATTTTTGGATTCCTTGAAACTACCTCAGAGACGCAATGCGTAGACAGTATATTTTGCCACAAGGTAAGGCACATGTTTCTTACTCCAGCCCTGTTTCTTTCCATTTGTTTACTTCATAATATGTGTCGGATAGTTCGCCTCATGTTAGGAATGTTGCACAATTGGAGATGCGTCTTCATCTAGATGGTTGAGAACTGATTTGTTTGCCTCATTTTCAAAATATATCAAGCTACCATGTTGATTATTAAGCTATACATAAAACACAAAGGTAATAACTAGGTATATGATAGGTTTTTGCAATAAATCAAGTAAACTGCATTTTTTTTCAACCAAATAACATAAGTTTATAACTATGCAGCCTTGACCTTTTTCTCAGTTAATGCGTAATTGTCGGTATCTCTGCAAAGTCAGACCACTTATTCTCTTTACGTAAATATCATCTAAACACGGTGTCGTGGCTGTCCAGAATTACCTCATCTAATAATGATTATGGGAGCTTGATTCAAAATTCTCGCCCTGGAATCTGAAATAATGATTATCATCTTCTGGCAACCATTCCTGCAGATACTCAGATTGTCCAAGGTGAGATGTCATTAGTATGAGATTAGTTGAGTGTTTCTTTCCCAATGTGTCTAAAGTTGAGTAACTGTGCATACACACACACACACATATATACATATATAGAATGTTATCTATATATATATATATATATATATATATAATGCTATCTATACTAATATTATAAAAGCGAAACGGGCGTAGCTACTATGGGGCTAGGCGGTGCAGTGCACCGGGGCCCCTACACTCAGGGGGCCCCTAGCATCCATATACCTCAGGGAGCCCTCAAGCATACCTCTGGGGGCACCCAAGTGCACCTCTGGGGACCCCCAAGCACTTCAGAGGGGCCACGGGCTTTCACGGCAAACTGGTGACCTTTTTTTTTTTAGCGCTACCGTCGTCTAAAGCTCGCCTGTGACTCAGGGGTCCTCTCACTAAGAGGCCCTCACTAGTCAGGGTGCCCCAAAGCACAACTCAGGGGCCCCCAGCCTCAGCTCAGGGGGCCCCTACCGGCAACACAAAGCAAAAAAAAAAGGTCGCCCATCTGGCATGACGACCCAAAATAATTTTTTTGCACCAGGGCCCTTGTTGACCTTGATGCGAAAGTAACTCTGTCTATCTGTCTCTCTGTCTGTTACGTTTCTTGGTCTAAACAGCTAATCTGATCGTGATGAAATTTGACAAGGAGATGTAATTTGGCATTAGGATGGACATAGCATACTTTTTCCTGTATAAATAATACATGTCGTCATATAATTTTGAAAAATTACTAACAGCTATAGACAAACGCTTAGGATGTGAAAGTCTCTGTAGTACCTTCCTGCATAGCAGTCTGGTAGCTCAGTGCTTAATGCGCTTGTTTAGTGATGTTTGGAGTGTGGTCTCCAGTTCAAATCCCAGTGGAAGCAAAGGTTTTTTTTTTTTTAAAAAAAAAATTTTGATCGTATGAGTCACGTATGGACGGTTTTCTGTTCGGATTCCATGTTAAGCTTTAGATATCACAAATTTAGGGGTGCAATTCATGGCAAATCGTAGGTGGTCTAACAATGCTGTAGGTGTACACTTTTTTATGCTATATTGATCCCTCAACGGTTGTTACTCTCACAGTCAGTGTGCGTGTGATGTGCACTAATAACATTATAAATGCAGAAGTAAGTCTCTGTCTTTTTGGTTCATTTTGATGACTAAATGGCTACACCGATATTGATGGAATTTTGACAAGGATATATAGGAAGGACACAGTACATTTTTTTTCGGTATAAATAACAGTTTTAATCATGAAATTTTGAGAACATATCGAATGGTGACAGACAGATGGATGTGTGTTTTACTCTGAAATGTTACGTTGGTTGTGTCAGCCAAAAGTTTCTTTTTTGACATGCCTTGCAGGCATAAACCTGGCCTAAGTTGTAGCTCTTGAACAGTACGAGCAGTTAAAGTTATTAGAACCCAAGAATTGGATGCGCCTTCTGAAGAAAAAACCAAGCTGAAATAATGCTGCCCTGAGATAACCCCCCCCCCCCCCTCCACCCCCAGGCCACATCACCGCATCTTCGTTTGTTTGTCTGTTTTTAAATAAGCTGGAAATTGATTCTCTTCATGAGACTAGTTCTACAGTAGAATGATATAGTGATGGCTTTCCTTTCATATTATGCCGACTCGGTGTTGTTTGGGACTAATCCCACATTACTAATAGCTTTCTGTATTCAATTCTGGCAATGAAATTCCAAGTCCACGAGTACGAAGTCGCAGGTATCAGCTTATATATATATATATAGTAATAATGAAATAAAAGACGCTAAGTAGCAGAAAGGAATCAAATTAGGATAGAGAAATGAGCCACCGCTTACCTTTAGATGATGGATGTGGGGCACGAACACACAGAAAAGAAACAAACACAATTAATAAAGAAATTTTCGGGGAAAAAAACCCTTCGTCAACGAGAGAACATTATGAGATTATTATTGCCTGAGGCAATCTCTGGCTGCACCCACCTCTCATAATGTTCTCTCGTTGATGAAGGGTTTTTTTCCCCAAAAATTTCTTTATTATTTGTGTTTGTGTCTTTTCTGTACGTTCGCGCCCCACATCCATCATCTAAAGGTAAGTGGTGGCTCATTTCCCTATCCTAATTTGATTTATATATATATATATATATATATATATATATATATATAGCACTCAATTCATTTCTACTTAAGTGTTGAGACAGTAGCGGCCACAACCAAGTGAATGTACACAAAATTGCTGGCAGGAAGTTAGGTAAATCCAGTGCACACTCTTAGAAGATTGGTGGGAAGTGCGGTCCAAAGACTGCTCCAGAGGAGTGTTTGCTGAGAGGGGCAGCTCACCTTGCTCTCCGCGGGCTGCTCCTCCCCAGCTGTCGGCCTCTTCCTTCGCTTGTTCTTGTTCTTCTTGCGCTTCTTGTTGCCGCTGGGGGAAGACGGGCGCCGCTGCTTTGTTGTCGTCGTCTCCTGGATCTGAGGACAGAGGGAACGGAGTTCGAGACAAACCAAGTGGCTACAACACGACTATAGGTCATTGACATCCATGCTATTCAAATGTGTGTTGAGAAGAAAATGGCCTGATCCACTCTCCTCACTTTGCAACATCTCACACAGAGTTCTGAGTTGGTATCAATAGCATGAAGCTGTTACTGACATGAGATTGTATGAAATTTCTGATAGCTTCTCAAGACATAGGATTTTACTGTAGACTCTTTTGCTTTAAATTAACTGAATCACTTTGCCATATATTGCACTCAGTGCTACAGTTATGCATCCAAGTAGTTGTATTTGTTGATATCTCTAATGACTACAAATTTTTGTACAGGAATAGTATTCTCTCAGTGGTTCGTTCAGTTGACTAACAGATATAAATTTGTGCAGCCTTATTTCCAACACTATACAGCATGGTGTAGAACCTGCAATAGTAAAACCATCGAAATTAGCGAAGTGTAGTAATTGATTTCTACTCGAACTTCCTGGATTTCGTGTGGTGTGATTATGGGAAATTATGGACAGCTGAATTGCAGAAGCGAACCGTGTCCTCTCGAATGCAAGGCCTCAGTGTTAGCTTTAAGTGACCGTAGTAGCTGGTTTGAACGAAAGAATCACCAATGTCATAAGTGTGCAAGCAATCAAAGGATCTCCACACTCCTTGGATGGTGCTGCATCCCCCAACTTCAGCGAGAACAGCTTCATGAAGTGACCAAATCACATGGCAACTGCGCTGTCATGACTAGCCGGACTGCTGAAATCTTGGCAGACTGTGTGATACAAATCTCAGGATAGTTTTGTCCTAGAAGAAGGTGCCCACACGTGGTCGTGCATGTAATCTGCTCTCCATGAGTTTCAACACCAAAAATACGATTTTATGGCTCCAAGTACAAACTGTCTCCCAAAAACGGAGCTACTCTTCAAGTCGTCAAACATTTCTGCTATATCGGCTCCACCACTTCATCCAACCAGTCTAATAACAACGAGATTGGCGCATGAATAGACATTGCCACAAAGACCTATGGGTAGCTGTCCACATGTGTCTAGAGAAACTGCAAAGTAGCAATCTTAATCAAAATCCAGTCCTGCATCCTAAGCATCTTACTGTACACTTCGGAGATGTGGACCACTTACGCCCGTGAAGAGAGCAGTTGAACACTTTCCATATATGTTGGCTGCAGACAGTCCGCAGAGTAACGTGGCGAGTCACGCAGAGCAATGAGACTGTTCTGTCTAAAATGAAGTTTCACAGTATTACTGCTATTCTGAAGTAAATATGACTCCGTTGGCTTAGTCACATTCATCGATTGGGCCCTGAAAGATTACCACGTAAGGCCATACTCACTCAGATTGCTCGTATTAAGAGATCTTTGGGGCATCCAATGCTGAGGTTCAAACAATGCTGCAAATGCAACTTGGAGAGCTTTTGTGTGGGCACAGCATGAGACACATATGGTGTCATCACATCTCCTCTGGCATCTTCAAATATGACAATGTACAACTGAATAAAATGAAGCAGAAGAAGCTTCGTAATACTGGAGATCATATTCTGGACTCCCATTTCACACGTGACAAGATAAGTGGTGGAGTCCAAGTATAGCCTCATTACTACACATCAGCAATGTAAGTAATTTATAGAAGAATCAAGCCAACAAACAGTGACGAAACATAAAAATTAACATGTTAAAGTGATTAAAATATTATTTTTTGTTCTCATTGTTGAAGAGTGGAATAAATCAGATGAGTATCAAAGTTTTCATGCATTGGTGAATGTGATTTTTAAGAGGGATTGTATGAAATATTTAAATCCATCCTGAAGGTTGATACATCACCTCACCAGCCATGGACCCTATCAAACATATCTGTACAGAATAAACAGGGCAGAGAGTGATCTATGTACTTGGAACAACTGATCAAATAGTACTTGACTGTGCAGCTGTAGGTGATCGAGTCAAATAGTACAGAGCAAAGCTGACATTTAAAACTACCACAGAAGTGCTGAAACACAACCACGTCTGGGAAGAACTGGACAAGTTGGCAAATGCCATTTCAGGTGTAGTTAGGGAATGGTTTTGGCTTCAGAGTGACCAGAAGCTTCTCAGGCTGCCAGGAACCATGTAAGAAGTAAATCAAGACACCAAAAATGGACCAAAAGTGCTACAGTGCTATGGACAACCAAGTGAAACGCTGAAGCCAGAAGTGTGAATCCTGGAATTTACCGAAGCTTCTTCTTTAATGGATGCCAGCGATGAATAAACTCTACCCTTGAAAATTAAATTCTTTGTTCTTAGGTATTTTATTAGTAAGTGGTTGTGATAATCCACCATATGGTAGCAATAGTTGTAAATTAATTGTACAATATTATGAAGTGTATACATTTTTTTTAAACTTTACTAATTAGAAAATATTATTACAGATATAAGAATTTGTCATAAATACTGCTACTATGATAACATTTCTCTTCCTTTTAAGCCAGATCACACCATTTAGTCTCCTGCCATTCCGCCACATTAACTTTTAGGCAGGATGAGGAAGAAACATACATGCTTAACGCAAGTTCAGAATGCAACTGCAACCAAATGGTTGAGAGAACGGAAACGTTACATATAAAGAAAGAAAGAAGTTGTAACACATTAGCTGATGTGGAATAACAAAGAACAATGTTAAAATCAGTTGAAAAAAGTGAAATTCAGTGACCAAAATCAAGATTGGAAGATGAAGGCTCTTATGCGAGTATTCACCCACCTACCAATGAATATGGGTAAAGACACTATGTGTCTCCTGATGTGGGTTGTGTCTGGTGGGTTGACATCTGTTATATTACAGTCATGCCTAATGAAGATCATTTTGTGCTCAGCTGATGTAGATTCTAAAATGTAAGATGTTGCTTGTGAGACACTCACCAAAACTTAATTTGTGCAGTGGGGATTTTAATAACAACACTGTCAGAAATCAGTGGAGCATTGTTGAGTCTCCAATAGCAACCAGAAGAAATGAGGGTATTTTCTTTTGGGTGTGCACATGATTTCATATCCAGCAGGGGTGAAGTAATAGTAACACTTCTCATATAGATGTATTGTGCTACAGAAGATTTCTAAAAAAATGTACATCAAAAACTTTTCATGGAAATCTTAGTATGGTTGCAAATGGGAAATCATGGAGACCCACAAAGTATCACTAGTTTAGGTTTTCCTCACACTACATTCTTTCAGCAGGTTTCCTACCGTCCAGCACTGCGACACATTGCGAGAAATACCTTCTCGCTTCCAGGAATGGTAGAAGGAGGAATAGTAAGGTTTTGCTAAGTTGCAGCTGCTCAGCTGCCTATACAGCGACAGCCTGGGCTGCACACTTGATGTTTGTGATTCAATCTTCCAAGAAGCCAAAGCTTTTCCTGGAAGCTTATCGTCTCTGTACGAATCTTTCTCTCTACTATAATCATCCAGGAGAGAAATTAGAAGGGGGGTTTCACTCTCTCTTTGTTCCCTTTTTGTTCCACTTGCAATACATTATAGTGTCAAAAGGCAAGGGGGTACTTCCCAATATCGTGTGGAATCCGTTTTTCTTTCCCCTTGGAAAAGTACAGCAACCAAGGTGGTATTGACTCAACAAGTCCTCGAAAGTAACATGAAGAAACATTCAGCCATGGTTCCTCTACAGTTGTGCAAGTATTGCTGATCCAGGACCTTATGTACTAACTGAACTTTCAATAACACTCTAAAATTGCTCGATTGGATTCATGTCTGGCGATGTTGGTGGCCAAATATATTCTCCGAAACTGTCAAAAATTTTCCTCATAACAATCGTGAATGATTTTGACCCAGTGGCATGGCGCATAATCATCCTGGAAAGACCCTATTTGTTTGGGACTTGAAGGCCATGAATGGCAGCAAATGGTTTCCAACTAATTCAACATGATCATTTCCAATCAATGGTTGGTCAGTTAAGTTTGGCCAGAGGTCCCAGTCCATTTTGGGTAAATACTAGAATGTAGCAACTATCTGCTGGCACAACGCCTTCGTGACAACCGAACTCCACGGCCACACTCGAAGCCTACCAACATCTCTTACTAACAAGAATCGTGACTCATTTAACCAAGCAACCTAACGATATGTTCATGAGCCCAAGATAGGCGGTGCAGCCAATTGCATTTTGTTAGGAGAGGCACTAGCGTCTGTATTCTGCTGCCATATCCAATCAATGACCAACTGTCCACATGGATAAGTCTGTTGTATGTCTCACATTGAATATTATTACTCTTTGGCGCAATTTTGCCTGTCTGTGAATACTGACATCTTGACACTTATGTCGATGGTCTTGGACATTAAAAAATTTGGTCGGCAGCTGAGTTGTCCATAGTGGGGGGTAACGCTGGAAATAACATATTCATGGCACATTCTTGACACTATTGCTCAGGGAACATCAAATTCCGAAACTGAATGCCTCATGTGTTTAGCACCAACTTCCATTCTGCTGTTAATTTGTATCGTGTGGCAATATTCACTGCAGTAAACATGACAAACGATTCACGAGAGTACAAATGAAAGCCTCGACATGGACGGCAAATTTATACATTTCTTCTGCGGTGCTGCCACCCTCTGGATATCTGCATCTTCCTACCACAAGACTTTTGGCACATCAGTGCATCAATGTACTTTCTCACCTCATATTTAACTCTTAGAAAAAAGTAAGCAGTAATACTAAAGACAGCAGGTACGATGAGCAGGCATCTTCTGTCACTTGTCATATTCTCGATTTCTTCTTCACTCAATGCTAATCTATTTTGGAGAATCCTATGGGAAAAGTAAAATAATATCCAAATAATGTACAAACCGTGTCTACTAATTGTGACTGTGTCCCCAATCTGTGATAATCAACTACTAGGTGACAACAATGCTCCTATATACTTGCATTTTTTTTGAGGGAATATATGATAAACAGAGTTTCTTATAAGCCTCACAGTAGCTTATATTCTGTACTCAGCATACAATATCTGCACTGAATAAGACCCCAGTTTTTTATTGGTTCCGGTGTTTTAGGTAGGTTGTGTGAATTAGTTGCTCTAACATTTCTCGCTCTATTGCATTTCGGCCAATTGATACTGGCTGCATGGGCCAATTTACTGTAGACGAATTCTGTATAAGTAGCAACAGTCTCAATGACTACTTCATAAAAGATCAACTGAACAGATGGCAGTATCACTACATTACAGTTGTTCAGTCACACCTTGGGTTTTGGGTGGGTTCTGGAGATTGTATTTGTTGTGAGAGAGCAGGTACTTTCCCTGGGAATAAGTTAGATAACTGAATTCCATATACTACAAGAGAGACATGAGTATATCAATTGAGCTGGTACTCAATCTATACATACGGATACAGCAATTAATTTTATCCATATTTCCATTTTAATGTTAAATACTATAGACAAAAAAAAAGATTGCCAACACGATATACTGTGATAACGAATAATAATTTTCATCTTTGAATAACTTCTAATACACAATATCTTTAAACTGTTTTGTTCTAATTGTTCTGATTATATAATCATGTGCACCTTAAACGACATCGCATCTAATACAGTGCTCCGCAATAAATATGTATATGAAACTGATTACTCAGCGTCTTGTCAATTCTGGCTAGTTTCCCACAATGTTTTCATATTTACTCCTTTCTCTCATGATAAAACGTGTTCACAACACTTACTTGAAATCATTTTTCAGCACAGGAACCAACTTTACTAATCTCAGTTAAGAAAAATTTAAAGCCAATGTAAATACCATAGACACCTGAAGTTGGGTCCAAAGAGTCCGAAATGCATTGTGTAATACAATAAAATTTGTATTCTAGTGAATGAAGGCTGTTTCTCATTCTACCTATTGTTGGATACATCAACAACTCAAGGACACATCATAATGGTGATATCGGCCCACTTGGCTTCCATTTATTTTTGGCTTGGTAAATTTCTACAATAAATCTTCCAGCAACTCTCTTTCATAATCTGCACCAGATATTGATCCAGACAATGCTGCGTTGATGAACCACTTAACCTCTCATTGCTCACTCTTTCTTCCACTTTCAGCTCTACATTGAAGTCTCTTATATATATATCCAAGAGACCCAGATGGATATTGGTAGAAGAACTAGGAACAGTCTGTATAGGCTCAGCCAATGGAAGTGGAAGGGAGAGTTGGTGGGATTGATGGGGTAGGTGGAAAGGTTGCTTAGGAGCTGGAAACACGTCATAGCAGAAATAAGGGAAGCACGAAGAAGGTATCAAATACTTCAGAAATTGTAAAGAGAAATAGGTTCGACCTGTTACCAGAGTCAGATGGGGAAGAGCCTCCTGTAAATGCAGCAGGCCATTAGGAGTAGAGGCATGAAAAAAAAGGAAAAAAACCCATATGAAGAAAAAGGTTCTGCTGATAAGTAGTAGCCGCATGATCAGTTAGGCACAGGACAACAGATAACAAGGTTTTTTTTTCAAATCTAGTGCAACATTAGGGCAAGGATATAGATTCACTTTGTAGGAGTATCACTGAGGATGATGGAGTAGTGATAGTGGAAGGTGCATGCAATAGAATTGATAAAAACGCAAGTTATAGCCTAGAGAGTGACATGAGGAAGGCCACAGCATACAAGAACGGAACACATGCAGGACGTCTTGATCAGCTACATCAGAACCACATTGTTAGGTGGGTAAACACGCAGACTGAAGTGGTGTTTGGGAAAGGCATTAGTTATGCATTGGGGTTATGCCTGTGTGCTCCATTGGTATGTGGAGTTTCACTAGGTAGAACATATACCCAAATAGGGTAATCGGAATACTTTTTGAGTTGTTAACTAAAGCTATAAGGGAGTAGTCCATTTCCAGTTATGATAAGGTCAAGACTGTGCCTTTTTTTAGGTTAGAGGTAAGGGGATTAAAAGTAGGGGATCATCGGGAAACTGATGAGAGAAATCACTACGCTAAAGAAATAGATGAAACTGTTGAAAAAATAACACATAGGGGCACAACTGAAAAGGTAAAGATTAATTGCTAAAAATATCACAAATCAAGTAATAAGAGTGATACTGATGAAATGAAGAATTTATTAGAGATACAGACCACAAGTAATTATAGTGGTAGAGTCTTGGTTAAAACAAGGAGTATTAGACAATGAAATTTTCCCTGATAGTTACAGAGTGTTCCATATAGGAGGAACAATAGGTGCAGGGGTAGTCATATTGGGTAACAAAGACTACTACAGTTCACTGGTGTTGATATATCATCACCATGAGTTACTAGGGATAGACTTCTAGGGTGATAAAAAATCAGTGTGATTACCTTCTTACTGTAGTGGAAGAATGAATGTCACAGATGCGGCTCTTGTGGAGAAACCAAATTCGTATTCAGATTTCAGAAGTGAGCATAGAATGGTTGTTATTGGTGGAGATTTAAATTTATTAGGTATCAACTGCATAGTAAATAAGAGTAATAACACAAGGGAACAGATATTTGTGAATACCTCAATGAGGGAGGGCACACATGGGGCCCAAACATGTTGGATATATTCCTAGTAAAGCCTGCTGATAATCTTGTGGGGCTTAAAGTAACTGAAGTAATAAGTGATCATGAAACAGTTTTGTTGGATGTTCGAGGATTCAGTAAACTACTGACCACAATCGTAAAGGGCAATATGTACAATGATAAAAAGTGTAAATTTTAGAGCTGAAGAGATATTTCAGGGGAAGGTTCAGCAAATAGAAGGAAGGGATGGGTACAGTGAAGGCAATGTGAGAAGTGTTGAAGGTGATACTAAAAAATGGTAAAGAAATGTTTATTCCAAAACAGAAAATAAAGAGAAGTGCAGACCCTACATATTACAGTAGGAAGGTTAAGATATTAAAGAGGATGGTGAGAAGAGTATGCAACACAATCAAGAAACATCAAGGTGGTAGGGATACATGAAACAGCAATTAACAACAAGAAAAGGAAGCTAAACACGGGTTTATAGAGAACATTATTGGTGCATGGGTAATACTGAATGATGCTTCTAGAAAGTTTTATGGCTGTATAATAAAACAAGGGAAGGAATAGCCACCGAACACCAGATAATTGGCAGATTTTTTTAGAAACACAGAAAAGAACATCCAAAATAATCAGACGATTCAAACGTATGTACCACATTAAAAGATTAGAGGAAATCGACAATGACTTCAAAAGAAACAACACAAGAAATTTTTTCAAAACTTTCCGGGAAGAACTGTCTACATTTAAACCTCCAAGTCTTTGCTTCCGTCGACCTGATGGTATGCTCGAAACCAACACAAAGGCCAATTGTGACATTCTGAAGCAGTTCTTCGAGAAGCTGTACAACTGTGAACCACCTACAGAGAAACTCCATTTCCAGATACCCTCCCCAAACCATGACTCAGCTCCACCAACACTGGGTGAGATCCGAAATATCATACTTCAGTTGAAAAATAACAAAGCACCAGGGGAAGACGGAGTAATAGGCGAGATGCTCAAGATCGGGGGCGAACTACTGACTGAACGGCTGCACGCTATTATTTCAAACATATGGGAGACCGAAGTCATACCTGCAGATTGGAAAATTGCATTAATTCACCCGCTACATAAAAAAGGAGACAGGACCGATCCAAACAATTTTCGAGGGATTTCACTTCTGCCAGTCGCTTATAAAGTACTTTCTTGTGCCCTCCGGTCAAGGTTGGAGAAGCAGACAGAACACAAGATTGGTGAATACCAAGCAGGATTCCGACCACACCGATCATGCACAGAACAGATCTGGAACCTAAAAATGATACTCCAACATCGTCAGTCAACCCGCATAGTGGTAACTTTTGTAGACTTTAAGAAAGCATATGATTCGATTGACCGCACTACGCTGTTCAATATACTACGCGAATATGGAGTAGATAATAAAACAACTAATTTAATTCAACAAACTTTGACAAATACAACTTCAAAAGTGAAATTTATGGGTGAAATCTCTGAATCTTTTGAAATTATAACTGGTGTAAGACAAGGGGACGGGTTATCACCGCCCCTGTTCAACTTGGTACTAGACAAGATCGTTAGCATATGGAAAAAAGAAATATCTGGAATATATATGGGAACAAAGGATAAACGAATCAACATAAAATGCCTTGCTTTTGCAGATGATCTAACAGTAATTACACGAACTGTCGAGGAAGCCAAACATGCTGTAGAGAAGCTTCATGAGATAGCTATCAAAACCGGCCTCCAAATCTCTTATGAGAAAACGCAATATATGGACTCCAAAAGCACCAACCTGAAGCCACTCGTGACCAAATATGGCACTATCAAACAAGTTAAACAGTTTAAGTACTTAGGAGAAATTATTGGTAATACTGGAACTGAGAAAGAAGCCCACAAGAACCGCGCTGAAAAACTGCAAAAAGCATATGCTATTACTTGGAATACGTACAATAAGAAATCGCTTTCCACCAAAGCCAAACTCCATCACTACCACACCGTCGTTCTTCCAGGAGCACTGTATGTGACGGAGACATCATCATTAACGGTAAATGTCAAAGGAATAGAAAAAATAGAAAGACAGATACTGAGAAAAATATTCGGTCCCAAAATCCAAGATGGCATCTGGATGCGCAAAAGCTCAGAAGAACTGTATTCACTGACCGAAAGATTCACCTCACTTGCACGGAAAAGACGCATGAAATTTTATGGACATATAGCACGAATGGATGACTCACGACTTACCAAGAAAATTTTCCACATCGTCAACGGTCCGCGACAAAACAAAGCACGCTGGTTGGTAGAAACCCAGAAGGACCTCGCAGAAGCCAGCCTTGACCCATTAACATCCACACGCAGTAAATATAGACAATTGATCACCTCACATAAATTTGCCCCTAAGAGCCCTACATCAAAAAATCTGAAACTCAGAAATGCATGGACACAAGAGAGACGTCAAGCCCACAGTGAAAGGATGAGGAAGTTTTGGGAAAATAAGAAGAACAGCAAGAAGAATAAGAAGGACAATGCAAATTAATGGTTCCACGCGCTCCTTAGTGGGCTAAACGATATAATAATAATAATAATAAAACAAGGGAAGGTATTCAGACAATTGTAGGTAAGGTTGGAGAATAAATTGCTGAGGATTTGAAAATGCAGACATATTGGATGATTGGTTTAATGAGATCATTATGATCTATCATTCTGAAATGAGGGAGGCAGGGTATATCAGAGGAGTGTATCCATATAAGTATAAATGAGCAAACTACAAAAATTTGAAATATATTCTCAGGAAATTAGGAATTATGAAAGTTAAAAGAGTGCAAAGGGGCCAATATTGATAAAATTACTTCAGATGTATTAAAGATAGCAGGATATGATAATGTACCTTACATTGAAATATTATTTGGAATGAGTCTTGCTGTTCGCCAGGTATCTGGAAAAGAGCAAATGTAGTACCAATATATAAAGGAGTGGTGACAAATAGGATTGCAAATTATAGGTCAATTAATTTGACATCAATGTTATGCAAATTGGTGTAGAGAAAGATATGCAACTACATCAGAAATCTCTGTGAGGAGAGAATCTGATTTACGAATAGGCAACATGGCTTTAGGCAAGGATATTAATATGAATGAATGTCAGTTGGTGGGGTATATGCAAGATATTTTGGATGAATTGGACAAGTTGTCAGTATGGGTCTAGATCTTTCTAAGGCATCGGACATACTGAGCAGTAAAATGGAACTAAATAAGGTGATAATTATTGGAATGGATGTATAAGAGACATACTGGATGGAGTAGAAAGTAAACCATTAGAATAGGAAATGCTGTATCAAAAGAGATGGAAGTGCCACAAAGTAGCGTTATTGGACCATTATCATTCATTATTCCAATGAATGATTGCATTACTGGTTTACAGTCAGAAGTTAGGTTATTTGAAGATGACATGGTGGTAAATAATAAGATCAAACAGGAGGAGACTGTGCAAAACTGTAGGGTGATCTGAAATGAATATCTACCTGCGTGGGTCAACATGCAAAGATGATAAATGTCAAGGAGAGTCAGCTCATTAGGTATACAGATACAAAAACTAAGAGATGATTATAGTTATAGAGTGAAGGCTTGATGTGTAAAGACTTGTGTGTAAAGGCTTGATGTGTAAAGAACATGGCATTACATTTAGTAATAAACTCAATTGGACAAGTGCTAGGAAAAGGTTATAAAACCTTTGATTTGCTGGAGTGGGTGGTGAGAAGATGTACAGGGAATGAGGGAATTGCATTACAACAATTTTGTCAGACCATTGCTTGAATATGGTGGTGTACTTTTTAGGTATCGAATACTAGGGTTGGAGGGTGTTCGAAGGACAGCGGCTACAATTGTGGAAATTCCTGCAGGATCCAGTTGTAACTGATATGATAAAGGAACAGGATTGGGAGTCATTTGAAGACAGAAGGAGATTGAAGGCAATTTACAAGGAATATGTTGGTTGAAGAGTTAGTAGTAGTGCATGGAAAGGAAAATATGACTTTGGGAGTAAGCTGGCACTCGATTTGCTGAGAAAGGGAGAGGGAAAATTTTACTTTTGCTGGTAAGGGTGTCAGGGAGATGATGAAAAATTTACAAAAAATGCTGGAGGATTCAAAATTAAAATCTGTAAATGACAAAAGTAGATAGGTGGGGGAATTTCCAACCCAAAGTTTATAACAATAATAAGAATAAAAATAGTAGGAAATGGGTAAATAAATGACTAGAGAAATTGACACTGGAACATGCACTCCATCCCAATTAAATTTAAAGGGGGGGAGATGACCACAAACTACCCTGGTTTCCACATGTAGCTGAGTGATAAGGGAGTCAGCGTCTGGAATAAATTACCGAAGGGCATGCTGAAGAAGTTACCTCAAGTGCTGGAAAATTTTAAAGTGAATGTTTGTAGCATGCACAGTAGCACGTGTACGGACTTTGCCACTGGGGAATATGCTACATTCAAATTACTTAATAATTAAACATATTTTACAACCCACAATTACATATTTCACAGGCATCAAATTTGCTAAATTGTCTTTGTTCATTAAAAAGCTATCTGAACTGTCTATTGTGATCAGTATGAATATGACATGCAAACTGAGTGCTCAATGCAATGAAGCTTTAAAGCAAACATTCTCCTTTTTAACGCCCAGCAAGTTGACACGAGGCTAAGTCTTGATTGCTTTTGACTCAACAACAATGCTGAGACACGTTGACCCACTTCATGGCTTTAATATTTATTCACTGTGTGCGTGTATTGCAGTAAGCATTTTTGACTGACCTGCGTGGACGTCTCCGCGACCTCCGAGGGTAGCGTCTGCGTGGTGACCGGAGCCAGTGTGTTGGTGGCCGTAGGCTCGGTTGAGGGTTTCCTCTTGAAGATGACCGCTGTGTCCGGCTGGTCGCTCGGCTGAACCACGCCGGGGGGACGGCTTCCTGGTGAGTGCCGGCATCAGCCCCACTTCCCCCTTGGCCGGCGGCCTCGGCCTGCCACTCGGGGCCTTCGTGGTCGTGGTCTGTTCTGGCATCGCCGTCGTCTTTGGCGTCTTCTTTGTGGTGGTGGACGGTGTGGTAGTTGTAGAGATTGGACTGGTGATTTTTGGCTTTGGTGGCGTGGTCCTCGGAGTGGTGGTCTTCGGAGGCGTGGTGGTCTTCGCAGAAATGGTGGTCTTCGGCGACGCATTGGTCTTTGGCGGCGCACTGGTCTTTGGCGCAACAGTGGTCTTCGGCGGCACTGTGGTCTTCGGCGGTGCGGTGGTCTTTTGTGGCGTGGTCGTCTTTGGTGGCAGGGAAGTAGTCTTCGGTGGTGGTGTAGTGGTCTTGGACGCTGTAGTAGCAGCGGCGTTGCTGGCTGTGGCCGACTTTGCTGGGTTGGCAGGTCTGTTGACAACAAGGAAAAACTTTGAATTAAACATGAAATAACATAAAGTACATCATTATCATCATAAGAGTTCTATAAATAGCAATAAACCTCGAATGATCTACACAACAAACTTCCATTCCTAAAATTAGTTCTTTATTCACTTTTACTGTCTAAAATAATATATTTATAATTTCTCTCAACCCTATGACACATACGTTCAGTAAAGCCAACTGAGATGTGAACTTAAGGTTAAGTGGTTAATCTGCTCAGATGCTGCAAACTGTCCACACAGTGCTAAGCACTAATCTATAATTATAAAGAACAGCAAAGTCTGTGTCTTGAAGGTGAAAAAAGTATGACTTTGAGACGCTGTTAATAAGATACACAGAATAAGTCAACCACTTTTAAAAATTTGTCTATCTGTCTGATTCTTTGACCAAACATCACATAAAAACTGAATGGATTTACCTAGGGGATCATAGATTATACTGCCCAGAATCCCAGGAGTAAATGAGGTATGTTTTGTTTTGATACAACACTGCAAAGCTGAAGAATAAAGAAAAGAGTCCCAACATTTAATTGTTCATTGTCTGCTGATGTTCATAATTTCCTCCTCAGTTTTCTTCCATATGTTTCAATTGCTGTATTTGGCAATCTTCTCACAAGAATTCCAAAGACTAAAGTCGAAATGTCGGGAATAAAATTTAGCTCACCATAGACGCAGCATTTCTATCGCAATGTACTTGGTAAAATTCGTGCTATATACTTTAATAAAAGTGATGGAGCCTAGTGACTGGACGTCACCTCAAGAGCGTCACAACCTTCAGTTTAAATTTAAATGTTGCTTTTTGTTTATTAACTATGACTACGACTAAATGAATAAGGATGGATAAATTATTGTAATGAAATGAGTATCCGATGTTACGCTAAATTCTCTGTAATGGTTACTAGAACCAGGTCACAAGGAAATCTCAGTTTTTTTTGGATAAATGATAAGAAACACGGAGGTTTATTAAAAAATTAAAAAATTTGCACAAAATGCATTTAGTCACGAAAAATACCAATATAAGCAGTACATATAAAAAAAGTAAATAATCTTTATTCTTTTTAAAATTATACTTTCCTGAGAAAATTTTTCATAACAATAAAATTTTCATAAATTTTGATGGATGTTTAAACTAGTGATTAAATATTTCTGTAAAAAAAGTGTGTCAACAAAGTAATTTTGTGAGGATACCGACTGAAGTCCGTGATCACAGCACAGTAAGACTATTTGAGACAATCACTCAGGAAAATGTGGATACGGTGATGACAGCAGTGTACGCAATGATATACGAGGCTGCCCTAATACCCGTCAACTGAAACTACCCATTACCCAACAGGCACCACCGCCGTGGAACCAGGCCATCTGAAGAATTGCCATGAGCAAGTTGCAGTAGTCCGAAGGCTGCCACAGCGATTAGAGGTGGTGCTGCTCCCTCTTGGTTAGTTGTTCGGACCATGCACTAACAGTCCCCATATTTATGGAGGATCCATTGTGACAGCAAAGAGCTGGTGCAAGCCGGCATCAAGAGATACTGAATCCTTAACAGCTTCGCACCGCATCTTCCATTCCACCGGCACATTGACTCCTGCACATACGATGACGACATGATCATCTTTGTTTTGCCTTATAGGTACCAGTGATGCTGAGGCAGTTACTGATTTTTCAGTCAACAAAGACCAACCCTACCACAAAAATATCTAGCAATCCAGTAGTTACCCCCACAGTGGGATTAGGCCAGCTGAGGAATAACAGCTAGTGTGGTGAGGCAACGCGTGCTTCACTACCAATATGGGGTGCCCACAGGGAGAGACGCGATCCTGACACTAGTCACGATCCGGGCCGAAGTCACTAAAAAACTTTGCCGTACAGCTGAAGCCTGTGCGTTAGTCTCGCCAGCGCCCAGTCCCACCAGCCCCCAGCAGAGACACGGAGGGACAAGCTCCTAGCACTCGCTCCCCCGCATTGAAGGGTGCATGTCACAGAGCAGAATCGTAGTGCACGAGCACGCCGCAACAGTCCGAGGACCCCCGCGGCGCTCAAAGGTGCTACTGTCACACTCAGGACAGATGTACGGTTCCACGCGCCACCAATTCCCATATAGTGACAGTAAGAGGCTGGTGCATACCGTCGGCAAGTGGCTCCACTTCACTTGATCACAATGCAGCAGCAGCAGCCACTCCCAACAAACTGGAGAGACAGGCCGTGGACTGATACCAACAATACTGACTGCCACCTTCACAGTGCGCACAGGCTAACCATTACCATCCATCTCTCCGTGGCAGGGTCGCGTCACATCGCTGCACTCAAGGTCTTACTGCTGGGAGCAGCAGAAAAGGGGACAAGTGTGCCTTTCTCACGGCCACCGGCTTCACTGCCGAAGTTGTAGGAAATGCCGGCATCGAGGTACACAAATTCCTTGACTTCTTCGCACCAAGTCTATTATTCAACCAGGCACAATGAGTTGCTGGGCTGCTCTGAAAACAGCGGGGCTGCTACTCACCTGGGCCACACTGGACATGCACCCAGGGCCTCGGTATTGTGGTTTCTCCATTTCTGCAGGATTTGACAACATCACGTGAACCACTGCTCCATTTGGCCTGACAGACTCGTCCACACAACCGACTCTAACCCCTACCCCTAGCCCCTGGAGAGGAGGCAGTGGCACAGAGAGCACCGCTTCAGCTGACTTCAATCTCAGTCTTCAAATCAATCAAATCCGTGTTTTCCGTTCTGCAAGGTTACACCATCTCGAGGAACACTGACCAACCTGCAAGACTGACAGCAAACTCCTAGGTCAGCATGGCCGAAGCATTGGAACAGGGTGCATCCCGGAGGCAGGGGGCAGCAAATTCACAACATATACCACCAGTATCATATGTCTCATGGCACTGAAGACAAAGCAACAGGGGCAGATCCAGGGGGGGGGGTGCTAGGAAGGGCTCAAGCCCCCCCCAAAAGTATCTGGGTTCACCCCGACATTGTAATTTTGAGATTTTTTTTTTTCTAAGCTCTACGGATTTGAGGCCCGAGGAGGCTACAAAGACTACCCCATGGCCGACTCAAAGGCCCCCCCCCCCCCAAAAAAAACCAACATCCGCTGAAAGCAAGCCCTCTCAACCAAAATTCACTCAAGCCAAGCCCCCCCCCCAAACCATAGTCCGCTCAACACCCCCCCAAACCAAAATCCTGGATCCGCCCCTGCAAAGCAAGTACCATTTCGCTAATCTTATGAAGTTTCCCACTGGGTGACCCTGGTACTTTCCAGAAATACTCCAGAAAACAAGTGTTTCACTTATTGGTAAGTACAGTTACATTTTACCTGTTAAATTTCCAGTTTAATTTATTTGAAGTGTCAAATCATAAAATCATTTTCATGCCAATCTTAGTGCAGTAAATACCTTAAATCTCCAATCACAATTTCATGCAAATTGTTAAATATGTTTAACTGCAGGGTCATTGCAAAAGATAGTCAGAAATGCTTCACACAGTTCCGAGGGGAAGATCTGCTGAAACCTGTACACTGATATTTCCATGATTCAAAACATTTCGAGGTTGCAGCTTTGATAGGATCCTTCTGCAAGAAGTGCCAGATGCTCCAAAGTAAGCGTGTCTATTGATTTCCCCCTCTGTTATTTATGTGTAGCCTACTGAATACACATTAGAGAGGGTGAAACAAGGAGCTAGAAAAGTAAAGGTTACAGTTAGGCCCTCCGTCCATTGGTGCAACGTTACTGCAACTGAACTTGGTTGTGACAGTTTGATCGCAGTTGCATTGTGCGTTCTTCATCCTCTCTTATTTCTCCTTCGACTTACTCCCATGTTCACTCCTTCTTCTTTTGACACTGCATTTCCTACCCCAACTTTTTGCTTTCTACCTTTTAGGAATTCTTCTGCTCAGCTAATCACCTTTTAATCAATTACAATAGTTTTTACCTTATTTAGCACCATCTTATGGCTAACTCTGTCAAAGGCCTTTGAAAGATCTAGTGTTACACTATCAACTTGACCTCCCCTGTCCATTTCATCTGAAATATCTTGCATATAGTCTACTAAGATGCAACTAAGGAAAATGGAAGTGGCTTCTAGGCGATATAAATAAGAAAAGAAAGGGAAATTAACCCACCACATACCAAAGTGGACGGATGTGATGAGAGAACACTAATGCTGACAAACAACTACACAATAATTCGGCATCTGCCTTGCTCACAAATAGAAAAACGGGCCATTAGGCTCGGAACGTGTGTGCACAACGAACGTTACCTAATGACTCATGACTCCATGAGTCATTAGGTAACGTTCGTTGTGCACACACGTTCCGAGCCTAATGGCCCGTTTTTCTATTTGTGAGCAAGGCAGATGCCGAAATATTGTGTAGTTGTTTGTCAGCATTAGTGTTCTCTCATCGCATCCATCCACTTTGGTATGTGGTGGGTTAATTTCCCTTTCTTTTCTTATTTATATAGTCTACTAACTGAGATTCGGATGAATATGCTTGTCTAAGGCCATGCTGGAAACCAATTATGCTCCCCACAGACACATCTGATGTGGTTGCATATTAATCTCTCCATTAATTTACCTACCACTGATGTCTAGCTGATTGACCTGTAGTTTACAACCCTATTTGTCACTCCTCCTTTATGGACCAGAACTGCTATCGTACTTTTCGAGTCATCTAGTAAACAACAAGTATCCAGACCCAATTTAAATAATGTTTCAAGATAAGGTACAATGTCCCATCCTACTACCTTTAAGACACTGGCCCCTTTATGGTTTTTTAGATTCCTTGGGTCCTTCATATCATCTTCATATTTAATTTCAAATTTTCTGATCTGTTCATTTCTAACTGTACAGATAAGCTAGTTTTTTGATATAACTCCTACAATTCCAGTTACATAATAACTCTGCCTTTTTAAAATCCTCAGTTACTTCTTCTCCATCCTTATCTATAATTGTCTCGACACCCTCTCTTCTTCTCAGTTTTCTGCTAAAGATATAAAAACTTCTAGATGCATCAGTCAGAGGTCCCCCTGCGCCAATAATATCCTTCATAAACTAATCCTTGGCCAGCCTGGCAAAGTATGGTTATTAATAGATGTGTGTTATTGTTACTGCTTCCATTAGGTTAATACTAAACACCAGATCGTAGTACGCCATAATTTTAATTGAGCTAAAGACTTAGTATACAGTGAATCATTAGACTCGAGTCGCACGAGCGTAGGTTGTCCAACTGGCAACCCAGTCACTTCCAAATTGGTCTCTTGGGAGTTAACAGAGGCTGCATTGCAGTTGCGCTGAAGGAAGAGAACTGTTCAATAACAAGGGCTTGACCCTGAAATGACTCTTGTCAGATATCCATGTGACATTGCAGCACAGTTGCATTGTGCCAATGGACCCTAAATGCAGAATTTTGAAAATGAGAGAAATGCAGAAAGTGCTGTTCCGGACTGACGTGTGATAGCTACCACAATCTTCTCACCGACGATGCCCCAAACGAAAAGGAGGAAACGCGCCTGGAAAATTTAATAAAACACTTGTTAATATATCGTGTTTAATTTAAGACATTTATGCAACTGTGGGACATGGCCAACAATAAAGTTGTTAAAATGCGCGGTCTAGTCGGGCACATGGTTCGATGTCTCCATTCGCAACCAAGTATCGAATTGTCTCACTCTATGCACACTGCCCATGTGTTTGACACAGAACACTACCGTGATGTCACTTGCCTGTGGAGCAGTGGTCTGAACTGGTGGACCAGCTTGTTGCTGGAGGCCGTGGACGGGGGTGGACGCGGGGTCTTGGGGGTGGCGGGCGGCTTCTTAGGGGTGCTCGGCTTGCCGGGGGCGGCCGTCGTAGTGGGGGCGGTCTTGTTGCTCTTGTTCTTCTTGGTGGTGGCTGTGTTCGGAGACTCAGTGGACGAACTGCTGCCGCTCAGCAACACCCACGTCGATATACCTGTCGGCAGACAGCACACCAAATGGTAGCCAAACAGCACCATAACTGACCTATATCCAAAAACAATGGTCACATATTACTTCTGGTTCAAATTAATTACAGTAATATAATTTGACTAGACAGAATCAAGTAAGCTCTACGGTTTGGATTCAATGTAAAAAAGTTAGTCACCTTTACTGTGTCATGTTAGGGTTGCTATGACGGAGGTGAATTGTGCGGCAAATTGAAACTCTTACTCAGGCATCTCAACAAGTCTTCAGTATCTCTCAGCCAATTGGCTGGAAGATCCCGAATCCAAACAGTAGAACAACCTGTAGCATATATGAAATTAAGTTTATTATAAAAAATTAAAGATTCGAACCTTTGTCAGTCACGTAGCTAAACCGCAAGGTCAGGTAAATCTGTTTGAATTGCGTTATTAATATATATCTGCGAGTCAGATCTTTGAGAATGTCTGAGAGGCGCTCCACACCACTACTCCTGGATGACCTCAATCTGTGATGCCAAAGTCTGGTGGTCTAGTTGGGGGCATTGTTTTCATGTTGCATATTTAGTACATTCTAAATAAGTCTTGTGATGCATCACCTTTTCTTTCATTATTTGTAGTGCAATATTGCTATGTGGAAACAGCATGAGATTGTTGGACTTTATTTACTTGGTCAAACTAGACATGAATGTCATGCGGTTTTTGGATGAAGGCGAGCTTTTAAACCCAAATCAACATGGATTCAGAAAAGGCCGATGCTGAGAAACACAACTTGCCCTTTTAATTCACGACTTGAGCTGTATTATAGATGAGCAATCACAGGTTGATTTAGTTCTATTAGACTTTAAAAAAGCTTTCGACACTGTGCCTCACACTGGGTTACTTAGGAAACTTTGTGGTTACGACATATCTAGACAAATATGCGACTGGGTTGCAGACTTTCTGATGGCCAGAACACAGTGTGTAGTTCTCGACGGTGAGAGTTCATCACTAACTGAAGGAAGCATGATAGGGCCTCTGTTGTTTCTCATATACGTTAATGATTTGTGTGACATAATAAGGGGGATGAAAAGATTATTTTTCGATGATGCTACTATTTATTGTGAAATCACAACCCAGGACGAATGCGCTTTGTTACAAGACAAAATTATGAAAATAATTGCGTGGTATAAAGATTGGCATTTGGAGTTAAACGCTAAAAAGTGCCAAGTCATGCGTGTAAGTAAAAGGTGACACCATTTAGCTCTGAATATGCAATTAATGGTTCTGTCCTTAGAACGGTAGATTCTGCTAAATACCTAGGGGTAACAATTCATAATAATTTGTCATGGAATAAGCATATCGAGACTGTAACTGGGAAAGCAAATCATATGATTCGATTTCTAGGTCGTAATTTAAAATAGCTTTTGGTCTCGGCTCAATACGAGGCCATTAACCCGGCTCCTGGGGTGGTCAGAGCCTCCTTCTCTGTCTGCCACCGGAGTAAATCCTGTCCGGCGCGTCCTAGTCGCGGGGGTGGGCGCTCTGCACTTCAGTAGGCCGGAGTGTGGAGCGGCTAAGTCCGGCAGGGACCCAGTTCTGCGGGGTATATCGCAGTCCCCTTGCCCAGGGTTACGGGTGAAGTCCTCAACGGCAACAACGGCGGAGAAGAAGATCTTCGGTACGGCGCTGCTGGCGGATGAGGCAACGGATCCGGAGTACCGTAGGCGACATTAGGGTTCTACCCGAACAAGTCGGCAACTCCTGCAACCGAGATGGCCCCTGCAGAACTAGCTGTCGAGGTCGAGAGGAAGTCACGAATGCTGGGCAAGTTCTTGGCTTCTAACTCCGTCCCAGGCGATGTAGTGACGTGGAGAGGACACTTCACACATACCTGTCAAGGTGCGGAAACAACACGGGGAGTCACAGTCACCGGTTATAAGCTCTGTGCTGATGGGCGTGCGCACGAGCGCCAGGGGTGATTTCCGTCGGTGGGATAGTCCATTGTGGCTAATTGATCAGTTACCGCCCGCCTCAAGCTGGGCAGCCCCCAGCCAATTAGGTACTGATCCGCCCCTCATCTTGTGCTTCTATAGGTGTGTGGAGCAGCAAGCATATCACAGTGCTAAGCAATCACCTGGCAAAAAGAAAAACAGTTATAAACCGTGTAAAAATCTGATAACGACAACGAGATTCGCCTCGTGGAATGTGAGAACCATGTTACCGGGATCTGACACCCCAACTGATGGCATCCCTGAACTGAGGAAAACATCTATCATCGACAGGGAACTGCTGCGTTTGCGAGTAGATATCGCTGCCTTGCAAGAGACTCGGCTTTCGGATGAGGGCTCCATTCGTGAACAAAATTACACCTTCTTCTGGAAGGGTAGAGACAATGGCGCAAAGCGAGAGCACGGGGTGGGCTTCGCAGTTTGCAACAGCTTGTCCAACTGCATTGAGGCACCCATCTGTGTTTCAGAGAGAATTATGTCCTTGAGAATAACAACTGCTTCGGGTCCCATAACCCTAATATCAGCTTATGCACCTACATTAAAGGCCTCTCCAGAAGTTAAAGATTCTTTCTATGAAAGCTTACGTGCATGTCTAGCAAAAGTACGTGTCTCTGACAAACTTTTTATTCTTGGTGATTTCAATGCAAGAATTGGCAGCAGTTCTGATAACTGGCCGGATTGTATTGGCCGCCATGGAATAGGAAACATAAATGAAAATGGGCAGCGTCTATTGGAACTATGCACATCACACTCCCTCTGCATATGTAACACCTATTTTCAGAATAAGCTTGCTCACAAAGTGTCATGGAAACATCCTAGATCAGGTCACTGGCATCAGCTTGATTTTATCATCACTCGCAGGCGAGATTTGCGTGATGTTCTCAATGCCAGAACCTATCACAGTGCAGACTGCGACACTGACCACTCTCTGGTAATGGCCAAAACACGTTTGATTCCAAAGAAGATCCATTCAGCGAAAAGCAACCGCCGCAAAATTATGTTTAATATCCCAGTCAATCATGACGATGCTTTACACAAACAATTTTCATCTGAAGTAAAAGAGAATCTCAGTCATGCTTTACTGAGGGACACAGGTAGCGTCGAAGACATGTGGCTTTTAGCGAAAGAAAAACTTTTACAAACTGCTTTTAGAACCTTTGGAACAAAAGATGCGTCACAGAATGACTGGTTTGCTGATTACGAGGACAAATTACATCCATACATTGAGCACAAAAGAGCAGTTCATATAACCCTTATAAACAGCCCCAGTAATCATGCCAAGTCGGAATACAAAAAAGCTAAAGCAGATCTACAACGTATCACTCGCCGTTGCGTGAATGAGTATTGGACAAACCTCTGCAAGTCCATACAGCAGTACCATGATAGCGGGGAATACCGAGGCATGTATCAAGGCATCAAGAGTGCAATCGGGCCCACAACCAGGAAACGTGCCGCCCTAAAAGACTTAAATGGGGAACCTATTGTTGACAAGCAGAAGCAGTTGGAAAGATGGTCAGAACACTACACCAACCTTTACTCCAGGGCAGTCAGCATAAAGCCTGAAGCACTGGATATTTTACCAACTTATCCTACTGCATTGGAACTCGATGATTTACCTTCACAGGACGAACTTCATTTTTCACTGAAGAGACTCAAACTGGGAAAAAGTACAGGTCGTGACAACCTACCGGCTGAAATAATTAAACTTGATTGTGTTTTTCCGGTCATATATGAACTCCTAAAGCGGTGCTGGTATGAGGGTACAATACCACAGGACATGCGTGATGCAGATATTTTTACCCTTTATAAGGGCAAAGGTGATAGAGGCGATTGCAACAATTATAGAGGTATATCCCTCCTCAGCATTGCTGGAAAAGCTATCGCTCGAGTCGTTTTGGGAAGACTGGAAACCCTCGCCTCACGTGTCTACCCCGAATCTCAGTGCGGATTTCGCGCCGGCCGCTCCACGAGTGACATGATCTTCACTGTCCGCCAACTTCAAGAAAAATCCCGTGAACATCGTGTGCCTTTATACTTGGCTTTTGTAGATCTAAATAAAGCCTTTGATACTGTTAGCCGTAACGGCCTTTACGACATCCTGCACAAAATCGGCTGCCCACCTACGCTGTTGTCTTTAATAAAGGCCTTCCACGATAACATGAGAGGCTCTGTGATATTTGATGGCGAAGCTTCCGCATCCTTTAAAGTAAACCGCGGTGTACGACAGGGCTGTGTCTTAGCGCCCACACTCTTTGGAATTTTCTTTTCTGTTTTACTCTTAGTAGCTTTTAAAAACTGTCATGTTGGAGTACATCTGCATACAAGGAGTGATGGTAGACTTTTTAATATAAGTCTATTGAAATCTTCAAAAAAGCTTATTGAACTAATTGTTCGTGAACTTCTATATGCTGACGATGCGGCTTTTGTCGCTAATACCGAAGATGAGCTTCAGGAGGTTCTCACCAGATTTGATCATGCATGTCATCTGTTCTCGATGAGTGTCAATATCAAGAAGACGGTTGTCATGGTTCAGGGCACAGACCGTCTCCCGAAAATAACATTGGAAGGCATCCCTCTTCAAGTAGTAGAACACTTCCACTATCTCGGCTCCATCACTACATCCAACCAGTCCATTCAAAAGGAGATTGACGCACGAATTGGCAAAGCCGCGAACGACCTTTGGCAAGCTGTCCACACGTGTCTGGAGAAACTCCAAGCTAACTCTCTCCACCAAAATTCTAGTATACCAGACGTGTGTCCTGAGCATCTTACTGTACGCAGCTGAGACGTGGTCCACTTACGCCTGGCAAGAGAGACAGCTGAACGCTTTCCATATGCGCTGCCTGCGGACAATACTTGGAGTCACGTGGCAGGACAAAATGAGCAATGAGAGTGTTCTGTCTGCCACAAAGTGTCACAGTATTACTGCCACCCTAAAACAAAGACGACTCCGCTGGCTTGGCCACGTCCATAGAATGGACCCTGAGAGACTACCACGGAAAGTCATGCTCAGTCAGATTGCTAATACCAAGAGACCTGTAGGGCGCCCGATGTTAAGGTTTAAGGACACCTGCAAACGTGATTTGGAGAGCTTCGGCATGCGCACTTCTGACTGGGAAGCTTGCGCCAACACGAGATCCTTATGGCGTCATCATATTACCACCGGCATGTCCAAATATGACAGAGCATGGTTGGATAAAATAAAGCTGAAAAAGCTTCGTAATAGGGAAATACACCCACCGGATCCCTCTTTCGTGTGCGATAGATGTGGCAAAATTTGTCACGCCGCCATCGGACTATTCAGCCACAAAAGAAGATGTGATGCACTCAACCCTAGCGACAGCTGAGTCACTACAACTATCATCTGTGAAGATGCTGTGGCCAATATATATATATAATTTAAAATAATGCACTCTGGATGTTAAATCGATTGCATACAAGTAACTAGTGCAGCCTCACTTAGAATATTGTTGCACTGTATGGAGTACCCATCAAAAGGAATTAATGGAGGCATTAGAGATGGTTCAAAGAACAGCCACCCAATTTGTGACAGGTATATATAGTTGGAGGGAAAGCGTAAGTGCGATGTTGAAGGAGTTAGGTTGGGATGACCTGGAGCACTGAAGGCGTTGCTCTCGACAGAAGCTAATTGAATAATTCTCGACTGACGTATTTTGGAATGACAGTAAACAAATATTGCTACCAGCAACATTCATATCTCGGAATGACCGCAAAAATAAGATAAGAGAAATCAGGGCCAGAACTGATTCATTTCTGTACTCATTTTTTCCACAAGCGATTAGGGAGTGGAATAGAAAGGATTTACCGGGCAAGTAAACATAAAATCTGACAGGAATAGCTTTCGATAAAGCACTCCGGCCATCCTGATCTAGGTTTTCCATGGTTTCCCTAAATCACTCCAGGCAAATGCTGGGATGGTTCCTCACAATAGCCCATGGGCGCCTCCTGCCATATCCCGTATATCCCTTCCTAAACCATTACCTTTCCAGATAGGTGCAATGCACCCTCCGCCAAAACACTTTTAGTGAATCGCGGAGTAATAGTAATAGTAATAGAATGTAACCAAAGTGCCCTTGCAAAATCAGAGTGCTGCAGAGAGAGATGGGACCACAATGTACTCAAGGTGGGGTTGTAACAGAGGTCATGTTTGGAATGTGGATGTTCAGTGCTTGACATCCATGGATGCGGATGTTTTGTGGAAGTGGAGGTGGAAAAATAAATTTACAATTA
This sequence comes from Vandiemenella viatica, assembly GCA_031002005.1. Classification (NCBI taxonomy): domain Eukaryota; kingdom Metazoa; phylum Arthropoda; class Insecta; order Orthoptera; family Morabidae; genus Vandiemenella; species Vandiemenella viatica. Next base: position 111,905 of record CM061918.1, on the reverse strand, counting down.
TCTAAATTTTAATATATCATCAAAAATAAATTTAAAATCAAAATGTACCAAATTCTATCTTTTTCATAACTAAAGTTTATGTCCATATAATACTGCCATATTGATTTATTTTTGCCTCATCTTTCAACAACAAAAAACATGGGATGATTTCACAAGTGAATTAAATTATTAACATAACTATGCACGCATCTAAGAAGCAGTCTTTGTTATTTGAACTTTGCGGAGTTCATGGCTCAACTAATTCAAGCATCAAGCACAAGGCAACGCCACCACACAACTCTGTGTTCACTTTTTTGTTTTGTTTACGACTATACACCTAGTCGACGTCATTAGAGGCGTGAAAGGATCGTGGCTAGGAACGGTAGGGAATAGGGTATATGCATGTGTTATTTTCATATTTTAAATCAATTATTTATTCTGTTATATAACCATAAAAAATATAATTCTGATGAAAATATTAAAATTTAACGTTAAAAAATATTTTAAAACTGCAATCCAGTTCTGACGATTTAAACACTCCCAGTTTGGCGCTCTGCACTGTGACATCATTGTATATGACCACATTGGCATATTGTATATTGTGGAGTGTTATATTTTTTTAAAAAAAGCTTATGAATACTGTATTGTACCTATGTGAAAAAATATTATAAGAAATGTATCTGATAAAGTGTATTTTTATGTGCCGCTAGATGTGAATGTAAAAAAAAAAAAAAAAAAAAAAAAAAAAAAAAAAAAAAAAAAAAATGGTGTGTAGCTATGAGAAGACATAAAGAATCTTCAGCTAGTTGTTTATATTGTCATGAAGATCATTTTAATGTAAGTATATGATATTTACTTTCGTTATGTTAAAATGTATTGTAATACATAACAATTCGTTATCTATTCAAATTATAATCATAACTTAGTTTAAAAAAGTTAAATAGGTATATTTTTCAAATAATTTCTTATTCAAGCTTAATATAAAGCAACTGCAAACCTTTTGAAACCATCAGAGAACTCCATCTCAAATTTTAAACCGAATTTCAATCTCCTGAATATATTTTGAAGGGTATATGTCTACCTTGACTTTAAGAGGCCACATTATTTAATAACTGAACTGGCTGATAATGAAATGTCTGTGGTACTGTTGTTTCTTCAAGTACAGCTACCAAAAAATCCAAATGTCATTTAATTACAAAATTTGGCATATACTACCCAGAGTCAGTGTGATGTAGATGGTAAGGCGACCGTTCCCTAATTTTCCAATCCGGGTTTAAAACCCCATGGTATTTATATTTGTATTAGTCTGGTTTACTGCCAATGTCTCAGTGATACATAGTATGGATATTGTCAATACAGACTTCCAAGAAGAATTTGACACTATTTCTTTAAATTTAGCTACTCCAGAAGAAATAAGAAAAATTATTAGGTCTCTTAAGAGTAAATATTCAAGTGGTTATGATGGGATTTTCAGCAGATTAATTAAACTGTGCTCTGCAGAATGAAGTATTATATTAAGTTATCCATTTCATATATTTTTAATTGAGGGCACCTTCTGCAAAGTATGCTGTAGTTAAACCATTGTATAAAAAGGGGGATAAATTACTGCCCTATTTCATTACTAACAGCTTTCTCCAAAGATTTTGAGTAAGCATTGTAAATTAGAATTTACCAACACCTGAAATATAATAATATTCTAACTAAGTCACAATCTGGTTTCAAAAGGGCCATTTAACAGAACCAGCTATAGTTGCATTCACTGACAATATTTTAGAAGAAATAAATGATAAATTAATTGTGGTAGGAATATTCTGTTACATGTCTAAGGCATTTTACTGTGTTGATCATGAAGTTCTGATACAAAAATTAAAGTATAAAGGTATTGATTGCATATTTAATAAATTATTTACCTTCTGAATAGAAAACAGATAGTCTCAATAAACATTTTAGGGCTGTGTTAAGTAGTCCACTCTCTTCTCAGTGAGAATCTATCAGATGTGGAGTATCCCAGGGTCCTATTTTGGAGCCACAATTGTGTTTAATATTTGTAAATGATTTACCCTGTGTTACCTCTAAAAACTCAAACTATGTCCAATTTGCAAATGACACAAACATAGGAATTAAAAATACTCCAGATTTATCTACAGAACATATTTCAATCTCCTGAAATAATGTGATAATGGCTTTGAAACTGTATATATGCAATTCAGAAGATCACTCAGACATAAAATTTGGAGGCCAGTCCATTCCAGAGATAGAGTGTGTGAAATTTCTAGGTTTGAATATTAATCATAATTTAAATTGGAAGGTACATGTTTCTGATCTACTGAAGCATACATTTTCAATATGCTCCCAACACATCTTAAACGTCTAGTAGATGATTAGATGAAATTCAGGAAAAACTTAAAAGCATTTAATTGACAAATCCTTCTATCCATCAAAGAATTTATTTCTAAGGTATTCACAAAATAATTTTTAGTTATCTTGTGTAAATGTAGTTAATGTATCATATATTCTGTGACTGTACATCTTCTGGTGTATTTATCTATTTGGTTACGCAATTGTTTATCTGTAAATTGACAACATTACATATCCCACAGAGTCAGTCTCTTATACTGGAACCTATCCAAAATTAATGTTTTGTATTGTATGTTAATAAATCCTGGAAGTCAATTTTGACCCACTTCTAATTGCTGTATTGATATTAAACTTTTCAGTTGTGTGGAATTTGGATGACAATACATTAATTTGGTTCCATTTTGGTTATGTTTCTTTGATTACTATGTACTTTTATTTAATTTCATCATAGCACTCCATGCTTTATGGTAGTCATTGAAAATTAAGAAGTGACATGTTTATTAATAGCACATAATGTATTGAACAAAAATGTATGTTTTTGCATTTTATGTGCAGTCAAAATAAAATATTTTCAAGGGTAGAATGCGTATATCATATCAAATTATTTTAAGTAAATTACATTATTTGTACTTTTTAGTGTGTTACTATAAAGCATATTTTTTGACTATAATTTATTTTGTTTTCTGAGGGTAGGTAACTGTACTGCGACCTTAATGTAATAAACCCTTTATCTACTTCGTTTTTTCATCTAACAATTGTATTATTAATTGTAATATATTTTGTTATTGTTTTATTATTATCTAGGTTACATATACATATAGTCACTGCCTCTGTGCAAGACAGAGTGATACTGATTACATTCTGAAATATGTCTTCTTTTTCTTTCTGATGAGGCCTGCAAAGACCATGTGCCAATTTTAAATTTGACTCTTTGTCACTGTTTTTTCTTCTGATCAATCGAATATTCTCTCATCATTTCATTGCATTTCCTCTTCCTTTCCTCAAATCATTTCAGACCAGATTTCTTCCCTATTCTGCCTTCTACCTACCTTCTTTCTCTTTTCTTATCTGATATTTCTTCAGTTCTCGAATCCAGTTTGTTGTTGATTTTTTCCTCAAAGCTAACTGAATATATGTTTTCTTAATCTGATTTCATCCATTCTAGAGATGCCAAAAAACCCCAGCAATATCTTTTTGATTCTGTTATATTGTCGGCATTCTGGTATATTTTTTATTGCTTCTTAATTTCCATAATTCTGTTGGTTTTACTGAACCCAAGATTTTTCTCACAATCCTTCTTTCTAGTAATTCCAATTTATCCAATCCATAGCTCAATACAAAGCATTCACTCACTTATAGTCGTTGTGGTTTCACAACTGAGTGGTAGTTCATTATTTTAAGATTTTTAGATAAACACTTTTTTTTAATAAAAATTCTTAGTGATATCATGGTCTCTTTTGATATTGTGTATCTTTTCTTTTATGACAGATTTATCTAAACCACTTTCTTGAATTATTTCCCCTAGATATCTGAATTTCTTAACTTTCTCTATTTGTCCAACATCTGTTGTTAAACATTTTGGAGCATTTTTAATGTTTGTAATAGAGTTTTTTCTACAGAAATGATCAAACCTTTTTTTAAATAATATTTCTTTCAAGAGATTGACTTGTGCTATTGCATTTGTAATTATCTCTGAACATATAGTGAAATCATCCCCAAATGCCAGGCAATTAATTTAAAGACCTTCATGTTTTCTCCCCCAAATGAATTAGTGAATTTTTTTTATATATATATTTTTCATTCCAAATTCTTACACTTTTATGGAAGACCCAGTTAAGCAAAATGGGTGACAAATGATCACCTTGCTGCACACCTGTATTTATCTTCATAAACTTTGATATTTCACTCATAAATTTTTCTTTTGTTAATTCTGTCTGTTAAGTGTTTCAAGTATTAAGTTTGCAAGTGTAGATTTTACTCCAAATTCATGAATTGTTTTGACCAAGGTTTTCGTATGAATAGAGTCAGGAGCCTTTTTAAAATCTATAAATGTTACTACTATGTCCTTGGAGTTTAGTAATTTAGCGATGAATTATGGATCTTAAATTAAATATTTACTTTGAGCAAGGTCTGTGGTATTTTATTTCTTAATCAGTTTTTATTTTCTATTTACGTATTGTGTTCTGAACTATTAAAAACCTGGAGGTGCTTTTTGAAAGCGTTTTGTTTCTAACACAAGCTGCTTCGCTCAGGGCAGTGCGTCTAGCTGAGCAGTGCGCGCGAGTCACCTGAAGCCGGTGTGGGCGTGTTGCCACCGTCCGTCTGAGCGAGGATCTGCGCCACTCTCTGCTCGTCGCCCATCTCGTGATCCTCGAGCAGCACCGGCACTGCCACGCCCTCCACCCCCACCTTGCCGCGCAGCAGTGGCGGCGTGCGGACGTCCTCCTCTGTGGAGAGCAACTGGCCGGCCACAGAGGCGATAGACTCGCCCAGGTGCACCGTGCCCCGTCTCGGCGACCAGCGGCGGCTGAAGTGAACACGAGAGGACGATCAGACACGGGGAGAGAGACGAGCTTGCCAGAGACAGACTGGAAAGGTCTGGTAGTGTACGAGACAGAGAGAGAGAAAAACACGAAATCACCGGCTGGGAAAAGTCACAGCTGGTCAGGGAAGGGTTGAATTCATCAAGTAAAGGGAATGCACAGAAGAAAAGGAGCACAACTGAAGCAAATAGATTGGCAAGTTGCAAAATCAGCATGTCATGAAAGCTTTACAAGAAACTGTACAGGATAAAAGATCCAATAGTTACATGAAGACAACCAGCATGGGTGCCGTGAGGGGGTACAAGGGGGTGCACATGCACCTCCCTGCTATGAAAGAAAATACACAAAAAAGATTAAGAAACAAAATTTTATTATTAAATTCACTGTTTGAATAATAACTAAGGTGCCGAGGTTGTTGTCAAAATTTGTTCAACACCTTCTCAATAAATTCAGTATCCTTAGTTAACAATTGTATAAAAACAGATACAACCCCCTTTAAGTAATCCTGCTGGTGCTCATGACAACCAGCGACTGAAGAATGTAAAACAAAGCACACAACTAGAAACTAATACAAAAGGGGATTTTTGTGGAACATCAGAATACAGACAGGTCACCGAAGTACAAAAGACTGTATGAGATAGATGGAGGAACGAAGTGGATACTAAGGAAAGCAGAACAGTAAAAGAAGTAAGATGCTGGAAATGCTTATATCCCAGACAGTACGCAGCTACTGGCTGCATCCTGTCAGTGATAACGAGTTAGATAAACAGGAGATCCAGTAACCGAGATGTCGGACTTGAACATAGCAAATAAGAACCTTTGGTCAAATAAAGCTACTGAATCAGAGGGTCAAATAGAATGATTTATTCATTTCGAGGGATATGTTGAGGGGGAGGGGGGGGGGAGGCAGGGGAACTGGAGAGAAAAATGACAGCTGAAACAAGCTGGCCAAAAATGGAAAATATGAATTTGGCTGGTTGGCAATCAGCAAAGGCTATGGGATAATATGGGTCTTGTAATTATCGCAATGAAGGTACTGGAGAGGAACAACAGAAAGAAGATAGGGTCACTTCAAAAAATGGCAAAGAGGGACAGGAAGAAAATTTTAATTTTAGGAAATAAGTTACAACTTTTGGTGTAACACCAAAAGGAAACTGGAATTAGCAGAAAGAAATTTCCTTGAAAGAAGAGTCCCTTTAGCATGAAACACTGATCTAGATTAAGAATATGAAGTTGTAGCTATACAGTACAGTTCTTTAATAAAGCAAAAATTGAAAACAGGTGTAGGGAAAACACAAAATAAGAAAAAGAGAATGATTCAGAAAGTGATACAGAAGGATGAGACTATTGACAAGCTGTTAAATAAAAAACCTTAAAATAATACATGGAAACAAGAGTCTTATGGAGGAAGATAGAGGATGCACATCACATTTGATTACACATATACAGTTGATTACATCTATCTATCTGTATAAAATGAAAATAGGATATATAGGTCGTATAAAAACTAGGAAACTATGCAGCAGATTTCGATAGGGTTTTCACTGTTTTCATGCCAAACAACTGAATCTTAATTCAGTTGTTTGCATGTCTTGTGTTTCAGTGTTAAATAATGCAGGAGCATTAAATGAAATTCTGAACATATGATGACAAATCCAAAAGATGGAATGATTAGATGTTCCATACTTTGCACTAAACACACAACTAAATCTCTCTGACCATAGCCTTTAAGGAAAGATAACTTTACAATAATAATTATTTTGCACACTAAACAAAACTTGATGTATTCTTTCCCTTAATTCAAGATATTCAGTTTTTAAATGCCATAGATAGCCATAACTTAAAGTATCCTTTCCTTTAATTCAGGATATTCAATTTTTAAATGTCATAGAGAGCCGTAAAAACAACAGAGATTTTCTTTATGCATGATCTCTGGACAATGTCTTTGGCCATCAGCATTAGTCTTCTGTTTACAATAATATTATTCCAGATTCACTTTTGATATTTGTATAAAAGGCTGATTCTGCAGAGTTAAAGTATCTGGCGTTTTGAGCAAAACGTATATCCATTCACTTCGCAGTTGAATCAAATGTGAGTATCTAACATAATCTAGGGTTGTTAAGTAATGTAGTAATGCAATTTCTTCATCAAATTAAAGCAGCATGATACACATGAATCTTTTTTAATGAATGAAAATAGCCAACTATACCGGGAAACAGTGGGAACTCTCCTAGTACTTAAAAAAAACATACACCAGTAGTTAACAACTTTAGGTGAGAGCAAACAATAGAATATAGAGCATAGATAACTGAAGACACAAGACATTAAATATTAGTGCAGGATAGGAAGAGATGATGGAATGGATTATATTCTTTTGGAGAATGACAGCAAAGAAGAAAAGCTGTTACTATAAGAAACAGAATTTTTGCTGCGCAACAACATACTGCTTACTAGTAAAATTATTTCTTGTGCACTGTGATGTGTTAGTTTTTTTTTAATTGGAAAAATTACATGCCATGCTTTTAGGTCACTATTGTATGTGATGCTGATGCTCTGCATGATGCTGTGAAATATCAGTGAGAAAGTAAACAAGGAGATATTTACAAACTGTTATGATACAACCTCATAAATTAATCCATGCAGTGTAAATTGTTATTAAGTGGCATTACCTTTCCAAAAGCTGACTCTCCATGTTCTGTGGAAAATGATTTCGGCGTCACACAATATGGGTATCAACGTTTCTGTAATTCATTTATTATTCCATAACAGATTAAAATGTTTATTGATAAGTATTATTTGGTGTACCAGGGAAATGGAATATGATAGGCTATTACAAAATTAGAGTATCAGCTACTTTAACTATCACAAAACTTGGAAAAGTATATTTCTATTCAACACATCATTTCTTTTAAGAAGATAGTAGCTGATTTGTATTTGGTTAATAAAAGCAAAATTCTGTGCTTAATTATGTGTGTATACTTAAAAAATGTGTGGATTTTGTCTGGTGTAGGTATAGAAGGAAATAAATGGATTAAATGAGAAGAAACTCAAAATTTTATTTGTTATTTATAATTAGTTTAATTTGTTATTAAATGGTTAGTACAATTTAATAAATACATCTGTATTTATAATGTTAATTGAAAATCAGTTATTTAATTTCATTTATGTTAATCAGTAACATATTTTTTCTCTGAACAGATTTTCAGATAATTATCTATAGTTGAAGATATAAAATAGCAAAAACATCTTTTCATATAATTTGATTGTCATCTTCTACAATGCCAACACTGTTTCAAAACTAAAGTTAATCATGAATATTACATAATTTAAAAATAAGTTTAAAAATAATCAAATTTGAAGTTAATCTGTTCTGAGAAATCTTTTAGTTAGCAGTTAGAAAACCACCCTTAAAATATTTCTGATTTTGTTGATAACAATTTAAATTTTTTCAATCTGTGTGTAAGACTGTATACAATTAAAAAATAAATAAATTGAGTAAATAAAGTTATATATTTACCAAGATTTAAATAAGTATATTTTTGAGTGGATTTCCTGTGCACTAAAACTTTATGAGTAAGAAGAAGTACATGTTAGAAACACAAAAAAATTATATTTAAATGTATTCTGTATTATTTTATGCTACAGTTTCTCAATGATAGTTATATCTGTTAAATCTATACAGACATGTTAGTTTTTGATGTTAGTTTATTATTAGATCTAATGATCTGAAATTAAAAGCAATATTTCCCATCAAATATTAGTTTCAGCGTAAATATAAGCTTAAGGTTTTCTTAGTAGATTATTATGTAGCTCCTGCATTTTACTGTTTTAGCAGATATACTTTGAACATATTATCAAACATGCAACACACATTCATGTAAAGTGTTTATAATAAATGTTAATTTTTTGTAACAGTACAATATATCTAGTTACCCTGTTTTATAAATAAATCTTCAACTAAAACAGACAACATACAGTCAGTCTGCTACTTCCCTGCATTCATTTTTACACTGTAGCTTACAATCAGCCCAAGGGATTGCATATTTGTGGAACCAATTGGCGTAAATGATATACAACAAGATTCCGACTTAATAAATAATAACGACATTCATCACTCAGAAATGCAGGCTTAACCCAGTCTCTTTTTATCCTGGACGTGTGTAAGGAATAGGGTTTTGCTTCATTAAATTAAAATTTGTAAAGATTGTATAGTTATAAAACTGAATATTAATAAGAATGAGTGAATTACACGGCGATGTAAAGAATTCGCAGGTGCTTGTTTTCCTGATATGAGCCACAGGAAATATGATTATATTTACTTCTTACATATAGTTGCTATGAAGGAGACACACTATGTTGTTAAACCATGTGGCCTTAACTTCAACATTACTGAAATAACGAAATTTAAATGAGTACTAACTAATGCTCTATAAACTCAAAATACAAATTCAGTACTTAAAGCAAGGCAATCAGCAGAATATTCTTAATGATGATTTGAAGTTAATAACTTATAAAACAATTGCATGGTTACCCCTAGATCACTGTAATACTGTCTGAAATTTGAAGAAAATGGATTGATTGAGGATAAAGGAATGGTCAAGAGAATGGCTGCATAGTTTATGACTAGCTGCTATAAAGCTCTTCAACTTGGAACAACTTGGTGAACCGGAGGACCCATAGATGCCATATGATCTTCGACTCTTAGTTTTGATACTACGAGAACGACAGGAATGATGATACTGTGGGAACAAAATAATTACTGATGCCTGGTCTGTGTAATTTTTGATTGGTTTAGTGTAAGAAACCAACTTCTCGCCTCCTGCCGCTTATCAGCACTCTAATTGTATAAATAGAAAACATTGGCTGAAAAAACTGCCAAGGAGATTTCCTCGTTTCCTTTTTCGTGATTGGCATGAGAGGACCATCTCAGTCTTGGATTATTATGCATCATAGCCAGGGAACTTTTCTAGATGCCCCGCCAGTTCAAGTGACAGGCATCCACCCCCTATACGGGGAACTGTAAGTGTACGCTCTCTTCCTCCTACGTGCCTCATCTGGCCACTGCCAGATCTTCCCACTGTAGTTGCACCTCCTGCTGTCGCATTCCCATCGAAACGGTTGCTCGGTAGGTGGCACTTCGCCTTCCCTATTGATGTCTTTCTTCTTCCAGGACATGGCCCTTCTCCAGAACATGTTGGCAAACATCCATGGGAACATGATGAACATCAGCCCTATTCCACCAACCATCAGCATTGCCAGGGGTGCAAAGACTACTCTCCAGAAGTTGACTGACAGAGGGTTTAGGACACTGTTGGAGGAGAAGAGAGTATCAAAGTAGCCGACCGGCGCGGGACTGGTGGTCTCGTCTGGCCAGGGGTCGTCGTCTGGAGGCTCGGTCGGTTTGGGGGGTCTGGTCGGCCTCGTGGGTCTGGGTGGTCTGGTCGGCCTCGGCGGTCTCGTCGGCCTCGGCGTCGTTGGTCTCACTGTGCTGGGCCTTTGTGGCGCTGGATAGTCTACATCGTCATCGTCATCGTCAACATCGTCTTCGTCAGGATCGTCCCCGAGGGTTCCAGCTCCGCCGGCGGACGTTGAGCTGCCGCCGTTCGTGTTGACTACGTCAGAGTTGATGACGATGTTGACCTGCCCGCAGGCGTCTTTCTGGGCGCCCATCGTGTTTGATATCGCGTTGGATGCACTTATCGTGATGCTGGGGCACCCGTTAGCGCCGTGTTGCGACGCTGGCGTGACGGGATAGTAATTGTTGGGTGGTGCATTTACAACTGTGGGGCGTCCTGTAGTCGAAGGAGGATGGTGCAGTTGCACTGTGTAACTGTAGGATGGTGTCGTGGTGGTTGGTGGAGCGTAGTGACCGTACGTTGACGCCTCCTCCACGATTATTATCACAGGTTTCTTTTTGGGTGGGTCTTCGCTGTAATAGTTCCACTGCTGGGGCCTTCTTGTCGGCTTGTGGACGGTGGGTGCTCCGTACCCTGGCCTGACTGCCCAGCTCTGCCCACTCAATGAGACTGGCTTCTTGATGATCCCCACAACACTACCATCGTGGCTGTGTTCCATGACGGCGGGCCCTTGGTTATTGTCGGTGTAGGTGTGGTACATTATCAAATCGTCGAGTGACTCGATCCCAGAGGGTTCTCCCGGCCACTTCTTGAGGCCATCGAGTTTGGAGCTCGTGGACACGGGGACGAGCTCTTGAGGTCTGCTCAGAGGCACCGCGGATGGAGACCTCAAGTCCGGGAGGGTGTTGGCGATGAAGTTGGTGAGCAACTCGATCGAACCGTCGTTGACCTGTTTTTCGGTATCGTTTCTCTCACGTCTCAACTTGGACGGCACATTATCTGCGGCAAATCCCATTTTCTTACTGATACTTCTGTCAGTGCTTTTGGAGATCTCTAACCAATAGACAGATTGGTTATAACGGTCGTGTATAATGTTGTTCCGCATTAAATTTTCTCTGTGGCTAGTCTGGAGATACGAGTGGTTTTGAAACAGTGACACAGACTTATTTTTACTATTATTTACTCCGTGTAGAGGACTGTTCTGAGCCGATATGTCTAAGCTGTTGCTGCTACTATGATCTATGCCAACGTACCTACTAGAAAAATTTGCGTTTAGTTTACCACGAATATGTGGTCGGCGAGATGATATATTCTCGTCATTTTTTTTTAGTGGGGTGACTTGTCTGTATAAGTCTTGAAAGCTCCAGGCACCTTCTGACACGACAGTGCCGCTGCGTCTTCCTCTTTCACTATTTCTTTTGACCTCAGTGTGCGGGGTTCCGACATTTTTCAGAATTTCCGAGGTTTGTTCTTTGTTTTCCTGTCGTAACAGTGGGTCATTAGCATAGGCATCACCCTTTCCACTTCTAAATGACTTTCCGCTGTAATTTTTGCTGACTTTGAGATAATCACGTGATTCAGGAACGCTGTTAATGATTTCAGTTTTCAATGGAGTTGGATATCTGCTATCAGTATTTACAGGTAGTAACGCCTTATTATACTTGGACCTATTTATTGTCAATAACCGTTCTTTTGACGTGCCACCATTACCATCCTTGCGCGTGTCCCAGAGAAGTTCTAATCGCCTCAGCTTTGTTGTTGGGGCAGATTGTTTGCTTTTGAATGGAATGTCTACTCGGAGTGAATAGTTCGTACCATTATCGTGATTAAGATTGAGCATATCACCTCGCGTCTCCCGTGATAATGTACTGTAATTTCTATCAGCCTGTTCCATTTTATGCCAGGCTGTGAAGGTTCCTATATGCTGATGGGATATGGTATCACTTTCGTTCTCGTATTTCTGTTTTACAGTAGAATCGATTAAAATTTTACCGTGAGTTTTATTATCAGTCAGAATTCCGCGTAACTGGCGAGTACAGTTGGCGTGGGTTTTCCCCAGCTTGGAACATCGCACAGTATCAACGCTCCGCGCTAGTTGGAGGAACTGGCGCTGCCACTGGACGGCGGGGTGGGACATGGCGACACGCGGTGGAGGGCGGGCCTGGACTCCTGAGTACCTGGGAGTGAGGCTGGAGACGACGGACTGCTCCCTTCTAGGCGCAGACTCCCCTCCGCTGGCGTTGACCGCTGGTTGCTCCGTCCTCGGCTCATCTGTCACACAACAAACAATTAGCTAGACAGGTACAACAAAATACACTGCAGTTGTTACACCCTGACGCGAGTTGACCATGTAATATTACTCGAAATTACCATAAATGGATGCTAAACTCCAAATTGAAAAACTCGAAATAAAATCAGCAAAAGTCGGGCTACAGATTTCGTTTGAAAAGACATAAATTATGCCAACCTTCAAGGTTGAAACTCCAACCATCAAACTGAAGAATAACAGGAAAATTAAAATTGTAAACAAGTTCAAATATCTTTGAGAAACTACAAGCTGGAACTCAAATGAGAAAGCATCAGTCGACGACAGAGCAACTAAACTGAAACAAGCACTTGGCCAACCTATCAGAAGAAATCTCTCTCAATAAATTCCAAATCCAAACACTACTACTCCGCTGTTAAAACCCGAAGCAACATATGCTAGTGAAATACTATTCAAGCTAAACATAAAATTAACAACAGATAAATTACAAAAACAAATAGAAGAATCATTAAAACAATCATTAACAAAAAACACCAAATAAACGGACAGTGGAGATTTTTACCTAAGGAAACTGAGTTGGTAATAGACACAATGCGAAAAGGGCGAGTTGCCATTTTCTGTCACATCGCAACATTACCAGAAACAAGGCTAATAAAACTGTTATTCTACTACTTTGGAAAAGTAAAACAAAAAATCAAGGTTCAACGAAGCCCAGGAAGGCTTAGGAGAATTAGACGTAACAAGGCAAAAAACTGAAAATACAGGATAGAAAAAGATATAGGTGAACAGAAACACAAGACTTAAAGTAAAATCAATAGAACAAAAAAAATATACCATAACTGACAAAGAACGGGGAGCCAGGTCAGAATTAATGAAAAAGTTTACTTCTCTCGTACATCTCCTCATCACTCTCTCCAACAAATGCAGAATTTTGAAACTTTTTCCTTCTACCTGACCAATATGTCCTGGCCAGTTAATCTTGTTATCAAATGTAATGCCAAGATATTTACATTTCAAGACTTCAACAAGTAATTATTTCCTCACCTTCTCATCGTAATCAACCTTTAGTTTTTTATTTGTGTATCTAATAAGCTGACTCTTCTTTGCATTTATCTTCATCCCATGTTTACCAACCCAACTAGATATCCTTTCCAGATCACCTTGCAGCTGTTTACAGCTCTCTACCGTTTTGATTATTTTATACAGCATTATGTCATCTGCAAACAATCTAATTTCTTATAGTAAACCACAATACAATTATTAATTAGAATAATTAATAGCAGTGGTCCCGATACGCTACCCTGTGGCACTCCCATTTTTACTTATACGTCTTTTGATACTGCATTTTGTACCCTAACGTTTTCTTTTCTGCCTTTTAAAAATTCTTCTACCCAACAAACTTCTTTCTCATCCACTCCAATAGTTTTTACCTTATTTACTACCATTTTATGCCTCACTCTGTCAAAAGCCTTAGGAAGGTCTAGTGCTATATTATCAATTTGTCCTCCCTTATCTATTTCATCCGTAATCATCCACCATCAAAGGGATTACAATCAAATGAAGGGCTAGGCTTTGTTTGTTCTATTTTAGTATAACGACTTCTTTCAGTCTTCTTTCTGTATCGTGTATTGGTTCCAGCACATCAGGTCTCGCTACTCATTGCTGTCACTGCCACAGCAGCTGTTTTTGATGGGTAGCCTTCTCACGGCGTGTTTCCTCTTTCGTGCCTGCTTGCTCTGCGTGTGTTTTTATGCGTCTGTCTGTGTGTGTATGGATTCAGTATATTTTTACTGTCCGCAGTTTATTGTATGTTTATTAGCGTCGATATAATTCGGAGTGGGAAATTTATGTAGCCGTTTAGTGCCTGTTTTTCAAGTTACAGTATTTTATCAGACTACAGTAGGAGGACTATATTTATTTAAATCTGTGTATATATGTTTCTTTGTTCTCTACTGTAAAACGATATGTGAGAAGTCATAAGATTCATGTTAATGCCACGAATGTCCTAGGCTTTGTAGTTTCACCATAATTCCAATGTAGCACACAGTTTATTGCAAAATATCAGGATAAAATCCATAAGCTCATGTGTTGGGCATCATTTTGAATAGTTTTGAGAGAGGATTAGACAAACATAAATTACGATAGTGTATGTTACATGTAACTTTGTTCGTTTCGCTGAAAATACGTTATTTTGTAATTGTTTCAAAAAATTTGTAGAGAATCACAAAGATTTTCAGCTATGAGGTCTCGGTTTAGTTGTTCACACAGGTCCTCTTATTAATATTCTTTTTTAAAAATTAAACCTAATACTTATATTGTTTTTTATTATTCATTTTTAACAATGACACTTTCTGGAAAAAACGAAAATGGGTCCGGTAAAGGCTTTAATTCAAACATCTCGCACGAGTAACTAACTATTCCGAAAGTAGGCAGGAAACATTATTTAACATTACAGGAACCTATAGACCAACTAAAAAAAAAAGGATATAATTAAAGATAACAACACAAAGTGTTACGTTGCGCTCATGTGATCAAAATTGTTTAAACTAAATCGTTTTAGAAAATTTGTAAAGGATGATAATAATAGGAACAACATAGGCCTACAGTTAAATAAAACTTCTATGATAAATATCGCTAGCAACCAACTGAAATATATTAAAAATGAAAAAATTGCTGTAAAAGTGACTGAAAAATTAAAAACACTGCTCTTCAGTATTCATGTTTTTAATTGCTGAATGTTTCTGTGATTAATGCATATTCTTCCCATTACGTTACAACAGGAATACCTATAGCTATTATATAGTGTGGTAATTAGTTTAACTGATTATGAAGTGTTGCATGCGTCTACTAGCTTCATGTAATATTTTATTTTTACCATATTATATTTAAATCAGTTAGAGGCAATTCTATATGCATGTTGAATACACTAGTGAGTACGCGCTAGTAATATTTCACAGTAGGATATTTATTTAAAATTATTTTTTGCTGTTTGTGGTAGATTTGTTGTAGAGTGAGGGAATTTGTTGTTGATAAACACATCTGTGTTATGTCTGTTGGTAGACGATCACATTGTATGCGATTTTTCTATTAACAGACTGAAGTAATACAATACTGAAATAATTTTAGACATTATTAAAAATTATATGACTTTAAGAAGCATTAAAAAGGAACGAAGGACACACTGGAAAGGTAGTAGCAAACGGTTTCAAAATTCTGCACTTGTTGGAGAGAGTGATGAGGGGATGTACTAGAGAAGTAAAGGAATTGAGTTGGTCAGACTATTGCTTGAATATGGGAGTGTATAGTATGGGACCCACATTTTGAGTATAGAATACAGGAGTTGCTGAGAGTGCAAACAAGAGCTGCTAGATTTGTTTCTGGAAATTACCGCAGAACGCAATCAGTAAGAGGTATGATAATAGAGCAGGAACTGGATTCATTGGAAGGCAGGAGAAGGGTGAAGAGGGTCATGGAAGTGTACAGGCTGTATATTGGTAATGGAACATGGATAGATATTGGTGTATGAATTATAAGTAATGCATGGAAGGGAAAAGATTACCATGACCACAAGCTGGCACTCGATTTCAGGCACAAGGGTGTAGGTAGATTCTCTTTTTTAGGTAAGGGTGTCAGGGATTGGAATAAATTACCAACAGAAATGATGAATAATATACCGGAAACGTTGAAAGAATTTAAAGTTGAAATTTGTAGAGGGAAACTGTAGGTGGGTGCAGGAAAGGGGGAAAATGGGTGTGTAGGGAAATTGACACCGGAGCGTGCTCTCCATTGCAATCAAATTAAATTAAATTAAACAAATAATTGGAATTGGAGACCAATGTCACCCTGTGCATACTGTTAAAACGATTTGACGAAAACCGGAAAAGTTTTGTAAAGAAGTAAGTGGTTGAAGAAGAACCCGTCAAGTGGAGGAAGTGTTTCGAAATGATCATAGTTGTAGAACGTGGGAACATTAATGTAACTAGCAGTTACAATTGACTGGAGGGAGAAATATGAGATTCGTAAGAATCGCAGAAAGAGAGAGAAGACGTGTCGTATGAAAAGGAAGAAAGTCAAGTAGCAGAGGAAGGAGTAATGACAGCAGGTGGAATATCAGGCATATCAGAAGACTGGCTGGAGGAAGCTGATGATGGATCGTCAGTGAGTAGCGAAGAAGAAAATATAATGCAGATGAATTAAGAGGTATTGAGGAAGAGGGAATAATAATGTGAAGAAAAGCAATGAAATGGATCATGAAGATATAATACTACCAAGGGGGAAGGGGGGGCAAAATGAAACTAGCAGGATATGAGACTAAGATTTATCAGCTTGTAAATGAAATAATTCAAACAATTATTAAGAAATTAAGAAGAATATGGGCAGAAAAGAAGAAAAGTTAGGTAGTATTTGAAAGGTGTCGTTAAAATATAGAAAAAGATTTACTGCAAGAAGGAAAACTAACAATGAGAAGTGAAGAGGTACGACAAAGTTAGACCAACGTTGAATATTTTCTATTTAAAATTATTCCTTAGTGGATGCCGATCTGGCCTCGCATTGGGGAGGACGGCGGTTCGAATCCCCGTCCGGGCATCCAGATTTGGGTTTTCCATGGTTTCCCAAATCACTCCAGGCAAATGCCAGGATGCTTCCTTCAAAAGGCCATTGCCGAATTCCTTCCCATTCCTTGCCCCCCATCCTTTCCCGTCTCTAAAGACCACGCTGTTAGAGAGACGTTAAGTAGATAAAAAAAACCCTTAGTGGATGCCTGAAGTGCCCGGTGTTTCTGAATCGGTCTACAACCCCGTGCACAGAGAGAGATACCTGTCCGGGAGTGGCAGCTGCGTATCGTCGCATCGTCGACGGAGAGACCCCCAACGGTAGTACGGCCGCAAGAGTGACAGAGTTTCTAATCGCTGCGTTGCGCCTCTGCCGTGGCTACCCTAAACTTATCCCGGTAATCCTACCAGGTGCAGGGGACCTACAGTTTAACGTGGAATCCGAACCACAGAGCCGTTCTAGCGCACTTCACATTACACAGCAAGCTGAGCTAGGTGTGAAGGTCGTGTTAAGGGCCTTTCAAAATCTCGACCCAGACAGGGTTTCGAATCTCCAGCTAGTCGGCCTGGCTACCGAGCCACCTGTCCGCTTACCAATAACTGGAAGAGACGTGATAGGAAGGTCAAACTGATCGAAACTGGGAGATTTTGTGTTTGTAGAAAATAGTTAGGATTAAGAAGTGTTAGATTTCAGAGTGCATAAATTTTATTTGTAACCAGTTTTTTTGTGTATGATCTTGAAGTGTGTTTGGATTTGCGATGAGCGTGGCATTAGTCAGTGAATGATTCTTGATTACCTGCAGTGTGTTAAATATGTTAAGCTGTTCTTAGTGTGAATAGAAAGTGATGTGATGATGTGAACGAATTACTAAATCTACATGACAATGAATCTTTGTTGAAGTTTTTCGGACTTGCTATTAAGCAAGCCATCTGTTTCCTATGATGATAAGAGGCGACATAGTTGTTTTTGAATACTTTTATTTTATTTAAAGATTTGACATTCCGTCTTATCAATTTGTTTTTGACAAAACGATATCAGTTATTTGCTATCAATTTTCATAATTATGTATTCAGTTTTATTGTACAATTAGTGCGACAGGTTCCACTCAGCAGTTTGTTTGGTTTTAGTATTTAAGTTAAAGAGTTTGGTCAAAACGTCGTCGTGGCTGGTGCAAGTGACAAGGATCTGCGGAACAGAGGTGAGGGGACAGAATTTTCTGAAAATTATCGGAGAACAATAAGATCTGGAATGGGTTTCATTGGAAGACAAAAGGAGAGTGAAAAGAGTCGTGGGAGTGTACAAGGGGGTATGTAGGTGATGAGGCATGGAAAGATGTTGGAGTAGGTATGAAAAGTAGTGCATGGAAGGGAAAAGATGACACTGACCACAAGCTGGCACTCGATTTTAGACACAAGGGTGTGGGAATTTTTTTTTCCGTTGGTAAAGGGGCAAGGATTAGAATAAGTTACCAAAAGAAATGATGAATAATCTACCAAAAACGGCGAAATAATTTAAAGTTGAAATATGCAGGGGGCAAAAGTACTTGAGTACAGGCAAGGGAAAAAAATGGGCGTGTAGAAAAATTCCCATCGGAGCGTGCGCTTCATTGTAACGGAACAACAAGAAGAAGAAGAGGCATAACTAGACAGTGAGCAGACTCTGAATTTTATAGCAGTATTTAAAGTTATAATTTACATGTTTTTGTGGTTTATATGAAATTAGTTTACATGTGTTTTGTATATGAAGTTTGTGCAGTAATGAACGAACTTACGAGTATCTGGAGAACTGGTTGCTTCTTCCATCAGAGAAGTGTGTGTTATTGGCATAGCGACGGAAAGGCAAATGGCGTGAAAGTGGAATTAACGTCCCTATGCGACGGACGAATCATCAATACGCACTGTGGAGATGTTTAATGTCGGACCCTGGCACGCAGTATTTGGGAGCGTCCATATACTACTTGTTTCGGTCTAGGGGGGGGGGGGGGAGGTTTTGGGTAGAAAGCTACGCTGGAAGGGGGGGAGGAGGCAAGTAACGTATGTTTTTTATTTCTCACACTTAAAACAGGGCACAGAATACACGACAGTATGTGGATATTTATTTCCATTATTTAATTATCTCTGTATTTTAGATACCCTGCCCAGTGACAGGGCCGCGGTGACTTGTAGTCATAGTGTTCGTGTTGCACGGAGCATGCGCATTTCAGCTAGCCGACACGCTGGGGTGCATTGCGCGGTGCCTAGACTAGATTCGCTTACAGATGTCACGTGGGGTTTTCCACGCCAGTCAGAGTTGGTATTGTTTGGATGCTCTGAAAAAAAAGTTGTTTTGATTTCGTTCGCCCGCGTATCACCACACCGCTCGCTGATAAAATCATTTCTAATTTTCTTCTGTCAGGTGAATTTCAGTGTATCTTTAATTACAGATGAAGTTTTATTTCAAGTTCAGAGTGTGCTGTGAAATGGCATTGTACACTAAACTAACTATTCGAGGCTTATCGAAAATGTTTTTCACCGATTTTTCAATATCTAAAACGGCGTCAATAAGCGATTGGAATCTTTTAAGCAGGACAAAGCATCATTCTCCGGTAACACAGAATGAAAGGTAACGGAAATGCAGCGAAGGGAACCAAAAAATGCAGCTTTTTTTTTATTTCTTTTACGCTGCAGGTATAGTTTGTTCTATTTTATCAACCAATAAACAATGAAGAATGAGATGAGGAGAATATTTTTTAGTAATACCGGTACCTCAATTAAAATCTGATCCCCCATCATCTGTATCTGAGAAAGAGGTATTGTCAGTAATTTATTATTTGTAGGAGAGGCTAGTGCCACCATTTCATTTAGAATATTTATGATTATTAGAAAGTTTTTTTTTTTTTTTTTTACTTATGGCTTTACGCCTCGTCGACATCGAGGTCATTAGAGGCGGGATGGGATTGGGTACAAGGAATGGGAAAGAATTTGGCCATGGCATTTTGAAGGAAGCATACCGGCATTCGCCTGGAGTGATTTGGGGAAACCATGGAAAACCCAAATTTGAATGCTCGAATGGGGATTCGAACCCGCGTCCTCTCGAATGCGAGGCCGGAGCATTAACGCTCCCCCACCACGCTCAGTTCCGTGCTTGCCTCCCGCCTTCCCACCGCTCGAGTGGCGCATTCACAGTACAACTTGTAGGACCTACAATTATACGATTTTCGATAAAGAACTCTTGATGGGCCGTGAAAGGACGTGTTGGTTGTTGTTGGACGCCGAGGCAACCGAAACGGGTCCTTGCTGTCCAACAAGCTATAGATATTGGAGGAAGTTATTGGAGGAAACATCCTACGAGTGTACGAAAATGACACATGGTGTGCCGCGAGAAAGTACGAGTGGAAAGCATTGCTTGGAACATTTTGCTGGACACCTTCTATTAGCGTGAATGGGTGAGCGCATCCTACGGTAGTTCTACACGGATGTCCTATAGGTTCCATGAATAGGCCGCTTCAGTTTACATGCTAGTTCAAACATGTAAATTCTTCGCTTATGTAATAACACTGTTCGGTTCATTGTTACGTTCATTGCAAGACCGTCTGTAAAAAACAACTACTTTGTTGTTAGTTAAGAGACGATGTGCAGAATCTCGTATAAACAGAGAAGAGTAATATATATTGCATTGTAAACAAAACATCCGACATACATCCGCATTAACAATTGCGGATGCGGATACGAAAGCAGATGTAGGATTTCATGCGAAAGTTTCGCAGATGCGGATGCAGATATCCGTTACATCCCTAGTCTGTATACGGAGAGGAGGGGCCGAAAGTGGGGGTTAAAAAGAGGCCGAAATGAATAAACATTGTTTATGGGCTCTTCCTTCTAAGCCATGCACAGGTAGCGGAGTCTATTGGGCGGATTATTAGTTGACACAAAAGCTTTGCAGCCATTATTATTGAGATCAGGTTTATGTATCTGGAAATCAATAAATTGCTATTTTGAGAATTTTCGCGAGCAGTATCTACTCACCTCGCGGTCTAGCTTCGCAATGCAGTGCTGCCAATATCAGCAGCAGTACTGCCAACCTGCAGCGTACAACTCGCTGCTCTGCCATTCTGAAACACAAACATCAACATTAAAAGTGGCTTCTCAACTGACGGAAGACCGATGTAACAAAAAACCAGCATCATTCCAGTCAAAACTCAAATAATTTGCAACAGTAATTAAGCTTGAAGCACTATGCAGCAAAATGATTGTCATTGAATTATCCTGAAAAGAGGAAATACTACAGACGTAACAAAGGAAAATAGTCACAGAAGGTGTAGGGTCATAAAAGAATAAAAGTAACTTTTCCAGAAATAGGTAAAATTGAGATTTATACAAGAAAACAAAGAAAATTTCAGATATATTTTGTCCTTATAGCTTTTAGGCTCGTCGACGTCCAGGTCACTAGAACCATCCCCGCATTCGCCTGGAATGATGCGTGGAACACCGATGTCTGGATGGCCGGGCGGGGATGTGAACCCACGCCCTTCCAAATGCGAGGCTCTAGCGTTACAATCCACCCACCACGCTCTGTGACTGTATGAAAAAGGAAGATGTACAATTTGTGTACTGTGGATTGACTAGGAAAATATTCGACTTCAAACACTATATAAGAAACAAGAGGGGATTTGGAAAGACTTAAGATCAAGATCAAAGAAGAAGTCGTCAACAACAAAGACGACTCAATGACACTACATAATTATTGGTTTTTGACAAAGCGCTGTGAATGAGCTTATGGCAAATAATACTTTTTGCTAGTTTCATTCTCAACCTACAAAGTATATTCAATGTGTTTTTAGTATTACTAGTTTAAATACGTGATAAGGTCGATACTGCAGACAGATATCTAGCTGCTAGGTTGTAGCTGCTTTGACATAGATCTGATGACAACTTTAACGATTGCTCGCGTCTTTATTTTTTAAAGAAAAAATTAAATTAATATCTTAGTCTCCTACTAAACGAGCTACAAAATTTATAAAACTATGCGAGGAAAGTGGGAGGAAAAAAAAATACCTTTTCCGCTTTGCTTTTATGTAACTCTCCTAGAATATATTGTAATTTTGCAGACTTTTAATACTATATTCGGTTTTAGCTTAGTAAGACACATAGCGTGGGCGAATCAAAAGTCTGTAACAAGCTGGAGGGCTGACACAGACAATAGCAGGACTCCAGTTCCCTTCTACAGTCCTAATACGTACAATGTACGCATTAGCGTACAATCAGAATGTATCATGTTCTTCCAGAGATGTGAACTAAATATCCTTGATATCCCTGTTTTCACTTTTGATGTGCCGAACATTATCTGGAGTCAACACCACCGCAAACTCATTTTCTGAAGATAATTTCAGTAATTTAAAGTGACCAACTGTGACCCTAACACTTCACCAGCGTCCACTGGCCTGAACTTTATTCCCCAAGTTATCACAGAACTTGGACCAGCAGCTTTACCAGAGTGAAGTGGGTTCAGGCTGCGATCATTATCAGTAGGGCCCTCACTCTAGGCTGTCCCTCCAGGCACACAATACAACAAAAATAAATTATCAGATAGAAGGAGAATTCATAACAACGCAGTTTCTCTCGGCGTATATATATAACTGCTCTCGGGTGACTAGCCGCCAGCGCTGCCATTTCTACGGATTTATCCGTAGATCTACGGATTTTTAAGAAAAGTTATGATTTTCGGATTTTTTTAAATATCTACGGATTTTTGACAGTTTTTATCATTTATTGATTTTACCTTATATTGGTGTTTCGCTAAACTTTGAGTGTATAGTGTTAACGCATTACAGAATTGTCAATAACTGTGAATCGATTCCTTGCAACCGCTCGTGTGAACCAACGATTGAAGTAAATCTCATATTTTGTTTGGTTGCAATTTTTATAGATCTTAAGCGACCGTCAACACAAAACTATCGGCGCACCCTTTATGCACGGTGACATGGTCGTTCGCACGACTTACAAAGCAGAGTTACCGAGAAGGCCTAACCAATATCCGAGAGGCAAGGGGGAGCAGCTTTTAACATTTCCTGTTACAGAAGATATGACAAATTTAATGTCAACAAAGAAAATGTATGGTCACTAGAGAAAAATAAAAAAACTACTAGGCTTAGCAGCAGTAGTGATGAAAATGACGACGTATAAAATATGATCAGAGCTATTTCTTACTTTCAATGTAGAATATTACTTTTGTAATTTTAAAGACCTGGAAAGAAAAAGTATTCATAATTTTTACTCTCTGTTCAATAATTATTGTTTCAGTCTTTCAGTTAGCGAGTCTCCCGATTTATGTAGCAAATCTACGGAAATTTTAGCGGCCATCTACGGATATTCAAAGCCAAGTTGTTGGTAGCACTGCTAGCCGCGTTAAATAAGTGTTATAATTACGCGATACTTCGGCGATCACAACTACGTCGCCATCTTCAGAAGATGGCGACGGAGGGTTGTGATTGCCGAAACATCTTGTAATTAAAACAATTATTTAACTCGACTAGTCACCCGAGAGCATTATTCACGATGATTCAGGAGGAATGGTAAATATTGAAGGAGGTGGTAGTATCAACAATTTTGGGTAAAAAAGTTCATATAAACATGGGTCCTATTTCTATTCGTTTTGGAGATACAGGTGCTGGAATGTTATGCGTAAAATAAACCTAAAAAAAATGGTCAAGAGCACACAAAAAACTTACTGAAGTGCTTTATTCATGCAAAAAACCCACGCATGTTATACAAAACTTTAAATATTCGAAAATCTTTGCAACTATGCGTGCAGCTCTTCCGAGTACATCTTGGTGTACTTTTATGAGGGTAGCAGTGTTTACAATGCAAGAGAGTAAATCGTCTATGTGTTTTTCTTTGTAAACTTCGTTTTTCAATTATCCCCACTCACAAAAATCTAATGTAGAAGCTGCATAACATTGGAACAACTGTATCTCCAAAACGAATGGTAATCGGACACATGTTTATATGTTTTTACTCAATATTTTTCATGGTACTACCTCATTCAATATTTACCACACCTCCTGAATCACCCTGTATATATATTGTAAGAGAATTGTCTCCCAGCTTACAGCCGCTACTTAGCTTTGACGGTTGTTCAGCCTTATGAATTATTCAACAGTAGGTGGCCGGGAACTTCCCTCAACACTGTGTACTGCACATAGAAAGATAATTTAATTTAATCTAACTGATATGGAGTGCACGATATGGTAGAAATTACCCTACACACCCCCTTTCCTGTAGCCGACGGATTTCACTTTTAAATTCTTTCAGCGTTTTGATAAGTTATTCATCATTTCTTACCTACGAAAAAGAGTTTTTTCACATCCTTATGCATGAAATCATGTGTTCATGGTCATCTTTTGGCCCTATAACATCACGGCGCCTGGGAAACAATCTAACTTCTAACAGTAAACCATCAACACAATCATTCATTAGAATAACGAATAGCAATGGTCCCACTACCCTGCGGCACTCCCATTTTCATTTCTTCTGACACTGGATTTTCTACCCTAACGCTTTACTTTCTACCTTTTAAGAATTCTTGTACCCAACACATCACTTTTTCATCAACTCCAAAGGGTTTTACTTTATTTAGCACCATTTTATGGCTCAATCTGTCAATAACCTTTGAAAGATCTAGTGCTGCTGTATCTATTTGGTCTCCCTTGTCTGAAATATGTTGCTTATGGCGTACTAGATTCGCATGAATATCCTTGCCTAAAGGCATACTGCCGACTTGAAAATCACTTATATCCCTCACAGAAGCTTCTGATGAGGTTGTATAACAATTTATCCATTAATTTACCCACCACGATGTCAAACTCCTTGGCCTGTGGTTTTCGAGCCTATTTGTTCCTCCTCCTTTAAGGACCGGTCCTACTATCGCACTTTTCCAATCCTCTGCTCCGGACTCATTATAAATAACGTTTCAAGATTAGATACAAAGTCACACCGGACTATCTTCAAGACATCCTTAGTAATGTTATCTATACCAGCTTTTTGATGCTTTTTTAGCTTTATTATTTCCTTCATGATAGCCTCAAAATGAGTTTAAGGATTTTATTCTGCTCATTTCTAATTATGCAGTTAAGTTCGACTTCGATGATCTTCACCCTACCGTTCATGAATAGCCTCGTTAACTCAGTTCCGTAATATCTCTGCCTTTTTCAAATCCTCAGTAAGTTCTTCTTCAACTGTATCTATTATTGTCTGAATACCTTCCCTTCCCTCAGTTTTCTAACATAGTCATAGAAGTTTCTAGATGCATCTGTTAATGGCCCTCCTAGAGAAATAATATTTTTCATAAACCCGTTTTAAAACCACTTTCTTTGCTATTGCCAATTCGTTGGTTGGTTGTCTGAAGTATTCCCTGCTGCCTTGACGAGGTGACCGTGGCAAATGTATCGACAGGTAGCACCAGGACTGAATGAAGACTCAAGTGACATTGATGCTCATGAGAGCGGCGTCCAGTGATCTTGGAAGAAGCGCGAGGAGGACACAAGCTGATGAAATGCGAAACGCACCCACACGCAGGGCATAACAAATGTGCTGGGACGTTCGTCACATCGCTCTAGAAACAGAATACTCACGGTGATCAGGGTGATGGTGAGCCCGGGCGCCGGGTGAAGACTGCACGTCGGGCCGGACGCACTCTGCCATTACCACGGTCGCTTCCTCCTGCACACTTTCGGTTTTCGCCAGTGCAGTTAGCAATTTGTGGACGCCCACTTTCACTGACTGGAGTGGACATCAAGCGAACGGTAGCGTAACCCCCGTCATTTGGGAAGAGAGTGTTTGCTCGTCTCGGTTCGGGGACGTGATCAGTGCACCGCGGACAAGGACTAGCTGTCCGCTGACTGTACGGGCCTCAGTCTACACGTAACACCAAACAGCGCCTTCTTGAGTTTGTATTACTCTTAAAGACCTCCAGTACCTGCGTCCGCTATGTGGAATATCATTCAGCGAGCGTTACACGAGTAACGAAGTCCAGCACAAGTTAAACGCCACAAATTTGATCTGTTCTTCTTCTACGGTAGTCAATCCTGGGATTGGTCTGCGGTGGTCTTCCATTCAGCTCTACTCTCTGCCCTCCTCTTCATATCTCCTGCAGCCAACATCTTCCATTATCTGCTGGATGTATTTTAAACGTGGTCTTCCTCGATATCTCTTTCCTTCTACCATTCCCTACAGTATGGTTTTAGTAAGCTCTCATGTCTTAAGATATGTCCAATTAATATTGTACTCCGCGATTTTATGCTCTTCCCTATAGAGTAATACTCTCCTGCCTTCTCAAGAATTTCCTCATTAGTAATCTTGTCCCTCTGTTACTGTTATAAATTTGCATGGGGCGGATCCAGGATTTTGGGTTTGGGAGGGGCTTGAGCAGACTTTGGTTTGGGGGAGGGGGGGGGGTTTGGCTTGAGTGTATTTTGGGGAGGCTTGCCTTTAGTGGATTTTGGGTTTGGGGGGGGGGGCTTGAGTTGGGCAAAAGGTAGTATTTATAGACTCATCGGGCCTCAAATCCATAGAGCTAAATAATAATAAAAAAAAGGTCTAAAAAATTACAATGTCGGAGATGGACCTAGATACTTTTTTTTGGGTGGGGGGCTTGAGCCCCCTAGCCCACCCCCCTTGGATCCGCCCCTGTAAATGTGTATCGAAGCCGAATTTGTTTATTCTGAGTCCAATAAAATATTATTTAACAGATTTTGCAGAAGTTTACACAGTTTGAAGACTTGAGATATGTTTTATCATGCTACGTGGCCTGGTACCGGATAAGCAAATGAAATCTGTCACTAACCTCAAATATTCTTTATGCCATCTATCTTTTTTTGTGCACGTTTGTTTTATCTGCGAGGTCTTCGGTGCAGACGAATACTAAAACAGCTCAGGTATTTCACCCTAATGCCGTTCCTTCGGTTCGGTCTTCGTTTAATTTTTGTGTGACGCACACAATATCCCGCCACATATTTCCATATACACTGAAGAAGCAGATACCCAGGTTGCGGAAGGATCATATAAATGTGCTGCCAAGTGCCAAGGCCTTCATTTGCACGCTGTGAAAGATTTTCTGACGTCAATATGATCTCGCGACATGAGTTAACCGACTCTGAACGGGTAATGGTAATTGACGTTACACGCATGGGGCATTCCATTCCGGAAATTGTTCGTGAAGCCAACATTCTTCCATCCACAGTGCCAACAGTATGCCTCAACTACGGCAGTACCTCCCGCCATAGACAACGCAGTGGCCCTCTGCTTACTGACTGTGATCTGGAACGTCTGCATCCAACTATCAACACTGACAGACAGGCAACCCTGCGCCAAAGAACAGCTACACTCAATGTGTCCGCGCGGACAGTGCAGCGAAATTTGCCGTTGACGGTATATGGCAGCAGAAAACTGATGCGAGTTGTTCTGGTAATAAACTCCAACGGCCGCAGACCCTCTCCCGAGCTCGTGAACGTATCGGCTGGATCTACGTGACTACAGGAATGTTGCGTCGAGATTCCAGTTGGTAAGAGTTTGTGGCAGGTTTGGAGTATTGTGCAGTCTCTATGCACCCATATTGTCAGGAAGACACTGTGCATATCGTGATGGCCACATCCTGGTATGGACTCTGGACTAGGACCTCTGATTAAAATGAACTGTCCACTGACTGGAAATGGATGTGTTCAACTACTTGGAAGCCATTTGCAGCCATTAATGGCCTTCGTGTTCCAAAACAACTGTGCGTTTTTCCAGGACAACAATGCAGCATGTCGCCGAATAAAAATCGTTCACGATAGGTTTGAGGAACATTGTGGACAGATCGAGATAACGATTTGGCCATTTGCATCGGCAGACTGGAATCCAATTGCACGTACCTGGGACACGATCAAACTGTCAGCTATTGCGCAACGTCGTGTGCAGGTAAAACTTTAGGGAGCGTGAACAAACTACGTGGCTCGGTCCAAGGGGCGGGGGGGGGGGGTTGCTAGAAGGCTACGCTGGGCTGCGTGGAGGGAGGGGGGGGGGATTTCCGAGTCAGGTCACGTAGCTTTCCTTTCATAACATTTTTCACAGTTACAATCAGGTACAGAACAAACAACAGCATGTGAATATTTATTTCCCTCAGTTAATTACCTCCGTATGTAATTTACAATTGTCTGACAGGGGAAAACAGTACAAAATGTCTTCTGGAATAATAGGGAAAAAAGCTAGTGCTACTTGAGGGGGTAGGGGGGGGTAGAGACAAAAGCCACGTAGGGCTACGTGGGGGAGAGGGGGGGGGGGTGTTCACGGGAGGACGAAATGGAGCTACGTGGTTTATGCATGGCTGCAGAGGAAGCCTGGTTGGATATTCGAGATTTAGACTGTTTTGAAAGCCTGGGATACGGCTTATAGTTTGAGATGCATATCACGGAGCGGGGCGGTGTAATGGTTAGCGTTCTCGCCTCGCATTCGGGAGGACGGCGGTTCGAATCCCCGTCCGGGCATCCAGATTTGGGTTTTCCATGGTTTCCCCAAATCACTCCAGGCAAATGCCGGGATGCTTCCTTCAAAAGGCCATGGCCGAATTCCTTCCCATTCCTTGCCCCCATCCTTGCCCCCATCCTTTACCGTCTCTAAAGACCTCGATGTTAAGAAGAGAGTAAAGCAGTTACAAAAAAAAAAAAACAAAAAAAAAAAAAAGAGATGCATATCATCACGAACTGTGGATGAAGAAGAAAATTAATTTCTGATGAAAATAGTTACAACGAATTGAAGCTATCCTAACGACATCTATCAGTCCGTAAACCCGATATATTGCGGTAGTGTTGCAAAGTACTAAATGTGAAGACGATTTAAACGAGTATCATTATACGAGTCTGATTCATCACGCAATTCCTATATATCAAGTGTTGATAAATTAATGGCGAAAATGTACAAGTCAGAAACAACGTCCAAGAGTAGGCGAAGGACTTGAGGGAAAGAAACATAAAACTAAGTTAGTTTAACCAGAGGTGGAGCTTCAACGTAACTGTGACCACTCTCTGCTTTTTGTTAGATTTTTTCAAAATTTCGCAGCCAGCTTTACCTTTGAGGCTGACCCATTCCGTACCAGATACCAAACTGCAAATGTTTCAGGAAATCAATGTACACCTCAACTGCTTTGGTCACTATGCGAATTGTCTTCCGGTTTTTGATGTTTAATGTGATTTCCCTTTGAAACAATTTAAAGCGATTTCTAAAGAATCAACTCTTTAGTTGCCTATATATAACAGCGCCATCAGCAATTTTTAACGACTGACAACATTATCTCCAAAATTCTTTATAAAACCTACGGAAAGAAATGATTCTGTGATGCTTCCGCCGGGTGTAACATGTATGTTACTGGAGGTTACACTTCGAGACTAACAGAGCAGTAAGGACGTAACAAAACTGTTACGATACTTAGTATGACCGGAAACGAACATTTGGTTCAGTGTCAGACGATTTCTAAAAAACTAAAAAAAAAAGCGATCCAGCTGTAGGTACTGTAATAAGGTTTCAAAAAAATATTTGTTTTCCTTTGATTCACAAAAATAGTTTTTACTTTTGACTTCATCTTGTTGAAAAAATTATTTAAATATCTTTGATAGTGCAGGAGTTATGCGTGATTAAGCGAAGTCCTGCACGATTGACAGCCACTTTAATCTTACTGCACTTGAATGTGATCCAAATCTTTAACCTTAAATATCTCAAAACAGCAATTCATCAAATGGTTTTAAAGATAACTTTTTTCCACATGCATAGATCTTTTTCAAATTTGCAGGACATATTCTACATACTAATTACTACAGTCCTAACCATTATTGTTTATGCAGCTTTTCCCCAATGAAAAATATGCCTTTATGTTCAAGCAAAAATTTTAATTTCTCGAATTTTCTTTTATTAATAACAAATCTAGAGTTAAATATGTTATATTATTGGTTCAACTTATTGCCTTGATATTAGTTTACAATATTACAAAAAAAAATCAAATACTATGCCTTCTGTCATTAAAACCCTTCACGACAACATATTTTTTACTGTCAATTTGGATGGTACATTAACCTATTGCTAAACAATATTTTTATTTTAAAAATCAATTTTTATATCTAGCTATAACAGTTCTATGGAGCTATGAAATTTGAACCCTCAAATTTAAATGGATTTGGAGAAAATGACATTTCAATTTTTTCAAATATTTGTATGTATTAGGTGTACCTACCCCCTTAATAACTTTCACCGCCTTATTAGAGCTGTCTGGTTAAGGCTTCTGAAGGTCTCCGGTTCGATTCCCGAACTCGTGGGGATTATCAAAGGTCTTAAATGCGAACTTCAACTCAGGCACAACTTGATGTGTGTATGCGCTTCTGCAGTTTGGATCCAACTTTAAGCTGTAGTTCCAATATATTCAGTCGGTAACAAATTACCTATCGTGGTGGGTAAGCGGTTAACGCTTTGCCCTCGTATTCGGGAGGACGTGGGTTCGAATCACCGTCCGGGCATCCTGATTTGGGTTTTACATGGTTTCGCCAAATCACTCCAGGCGAATGCCGGGATGCTTCCTTCAAAAGGTCATGGCTGTATTTATTCCCGTTCCTGGTCCTCAGTCCCTTACCGCGTTTAATGAACAAAGCCATAAAAAAAAAAACAAGTACTAAATTCTTTCTCCGAGTGGTGATTATAGTGTTTTACGTCACCTCGCATGCCAGCCGTGCGTGCCGGGATTTCCTGTCCCGCTGTACAGTTGCGGTGTGCATTGTGGCGGCGGAACCGTTGGGTCGCCGACCCGCCTACGTCCCGGGTCGGTCCCACTGACCCACATACCACGCCGCCAGCTTCCGGACAGCGGATTCCAGCCCCACAGCACGCTGCACTCAACAATCAAACCTCTGTGGTCACGCAAAACTTTCAGTTGGATAAAGTAAAGAAACAAGTCCTAAAACGAATCCCAATAGACGCAGTTTGTAAAGCGAACGAATTTCGCCACATAAGAGTACAAATTCTCTTACCTCAACCTTGCCAATGTGATCTTGGAGAAATTATCAGGAAAAACTGGAGAAGAAAACAAAGTTGATGGCTTTTGAAAATGTCCTAATGATATGCGGGGACAGAATGTCTTGTGGCGTTTAGAGACACAGGTAGATATTTCGGGAATTAATACAAGTGAATCTAAGATCACAACCACAAAGAAGGGAAGCTCATCACGGCAGGAGAACAATTGAAGACCGTAAATATCTGTGAAGTGCCGTGCGGGGAGAGAGGAAGGAGACAGGCAGAGAGATACAGTATGTGAGAAGCGTCAGCAGCCTGCTGTGGAACAAAGATGTACACAAAGAAGGAAGGGTGTAATTTATGTTCGTATTCTCACGTCTGCTGGCGAAACATGAACGTTGAAGAAGCGAGGTAAGGTAAATCCGATTGAAAAGTGGTGGTGTAGTTTGAAAGTCACATTTTGGCTATCAAATAAAGGAGTTGGAGTGCGAGCGTAGGAGAACAGCTAGATTTGTTTGCGAAAATTATCGCGGGATCCAGTAAAGGAGCTTCTGGAAGACAGGAGAGGGTAAAGACAATGCTGGGAGTGTAAGAGCCGCAGTATGGCGATATGGCTAGGGTGAATAGTGGTCCGAGAATTAGCAGCAGTGCATGGGAAGGAAACAATGTCTGCTTCAAGCATAAGGGTATCGGAGATTAGAATAAATTACCAAGGGAAGTAATGAATAATTTTACAAAAACGCTGAAGAAATTTAAGGTTCAAATATGTAAATGGCAGAGGTACATTGGTGCAGGAATTGATATATAGGATAATTACAAACAATAAAATAAAAATGGGAGCTGTTGGTAGCTCAATGGTTACGACGTTTCGGATTCCACTATAAACTGTAGGTCGCCTCTAGGGCTAACAACCATAGTTGTAACACGATGTTTACACATCCACAGCAAAAGCCAAGCTAACAGAAGGCTTAACGTGGTCCTAGTTGGCCCAAACGAACATAAAAAGGGGTAACCGGAATACGGGAAATTGCCACCGAAGCACGCGCCCTATTGCGCGTCCAATTATTGGCATGGATATCCCTAAAGGGTACTTCCGCCATTGAGTGACAGTTTTCGATTTGCGGCGCATGAACTTCTTGTCATGGCTACCCTAATCTGACCCGTAGTCCTACGGGATGATGGGACCTATAGCCTTACATGGAATCCAAATTTTACGTGACCTAAGCATAGCTTTCCCAGAGTTGTAGGTCTGGTTACGAACCCGCTAAAATGTCTCACCGAGAACGGGATTTGGACCAGGGATCTTTCGATTTGCAGTAAGTCGCCTTAAACCAAACTACCTGACTGCAAAAATCGACAGATAAGTAGGATATACAAGAACCAATAGAAATTTCTCAGAAAATAGGGGATATAAGCATAAGAATGGACAGAGAAGGCAAGACTCAAATCCTATGGACATATTAGGATAAAGGGGGAGCATATGAATACATGAAATGTAGATAGGAGGTAACAAATAATGAGAAAAGAATTGATAATATTCCTTGCTATAAGAGTAGGCAGTAAGCTTGAGATAAAAATTTTAAGCAACAATATCAGCGGTGCACGAGAAAAATTCACTGAAAAACAAAATGACCAAGTGCAG
Organism: Vandiemenella viatica; assembly: GCA_031002005.1. NCBI lineage: Eukaryota > Metazoa > Arthropoda > Insecta > Orthoptera > Morabidae > Vandiemenella > Vandiemenella viatica. The sequence continues at coordinate 79,203 of CM061918.1, read as the reverse complement.
ATGAATTTAAGTGTGAATAAAGAAACAGAACTGTGTTTCTAAGGAGCATTAGAAGCCTGATATGTGCCACAGAGAAGCAAGAGAGTAATCTATCATACGTACTATGTGCCTATCTTGACTTATGCTGCTGAAACATGGACAATGAAGAAGTGGGACATCAGCAGAGTACAAGCAAGCGAAATGAAGTTTTTAAGAGGTAGAATGGGAGTTACTAAAATGGACAGAATAAGGAATGAAGTGATTAGACGCACCATGAAAGAGGAACCTCTACAGGAAAGGGTAGAGAGGACCAGACTGAGATGGTATGGACATGTCAAGAGAATGGAGGTTCAGAGAATTCCAAGAAATATTCACGAAATTAAGATGCATGGTAAACGACCCAGAGGAAGACCAAGAGATGGAGGGAGGAGAGGATTGGTGACAGAGAGGTGGGGGGAAGAAAGAAGAAAATGGTGAGGCTTATGCATGAATGGAAACTGTTGAGGATGAAGGAGAAGGTGTAGGAGAAGGTGTTTCATGTTAATTGTAACCTGACTTCACAGTTGCTTCCAGTTGTACAAATACAATAGCAATCCTTATGTTAGTTCAGCAATGCATAGTGCTAATGTAGTGTATATCGCCGTGTATTCTCGATCCGTCTTTCTGATTCTACGTTAAACTGTAGAGTCCCTGCATCAGGTAGGACTACCAGGTTAGGCTAGGCGGCAGCGATAGGGGCGGATAGCTCAGCCGATTATAGACCCTGTCACCAGCTCATTAGGACCACACGAATTTACTTTACTGTACTGTAGATGGGACTGATTCTTGTGGAGGAAACAACTATTCTGATGTATACATTTAAATATAATTATAATTTATTTATATTCATAGCGAAAATAAACAGCTTTCACTTACTTTCAGACTACTGTACGTAGTTTCAAAGACATACGTTTTTGTGGTAACCTAACATATATTTTTAACAGATTTTTGTTTGTAGATTTGCAATTGTTATGTCCAAATTCTGTAAATGGGGGGGTCGGTTCGCCCCATTTAATTTGAATAGCCGAGACGGAAAAATTTTGTTTTTATTTTATTCTCATGGCAAACATTTTGTTCGTTTCTTTCCAATACAATTTTTACAGTTAACACATCGAACATGGGAGGCAATTTCACCCCTGATTGTGTTTTTCCGGAAATAAAAAGAAAATACGTCAACCTTAGATTTTAGTCTGATTCAATATTTCGCAAAATCATTGAACTCGGTTATTTTCAGTTGCGGAAGCTTCAAAATCTACCTCTTACCACAATTAGCCTCGTAGTGTTGTATCTGACGTCGAGCGGGACAATGTTAGTATAAAACTCAGTTATAATTAGCTGTTGACAGAGTTCATAATTAGCGGTTTGAGAGGAGCGTGTCACTTTAATTACGTTCAGCCTGGAGGTTAAGATCTCAGATATTCCGACTCTGTAAACGGCTGAGAATGGGAATTCGAGAAAGGATCGTTCTGTGATGTAACACTTGTTTCTCGTCAGTGAAATTTTCAAAATGTTTCCACAAATGCGATGCTTTAAAGGTGCATTTAGCTCATCAGCTGGTGTGTAGGTAATGACTGTCGAAAATCAGCTGTTAATAATATCAGCACACCACAGAATAGCCGTTAGTTTTCACATAAATCTTGTAATGTCCGATTCAACGCTTCCAATGATTTTTTGTTTTATGCGGCATTGTGCATTCGTTCCAGATTATAATCTTGCATTGCTAGAGTACTTATTCCTGATGTTTTTGAAATGCTGCAAGTTGGTACTTCACTATTTTGTATATTGAATGACGATTTAAGTATTGAGTGTGCTGTTGGACAGCTATCCAGACGAGTCATCGCAATTCCGGGTGATGCTATTGCCAATACAGTATTATTTTGTGCACACATAGTTACCAGCATCATTGAAACAAGAGATGTTTTTCGTGTGACACCTGGCGTATTCGTTGAACCAATTCTTAGGGCTCGTCTCCACGACGTGTGGGAGGCAGTACGCGCCTTTCATCTTCTACCACCTGGCGGTGGGTCGAGGGACGCGCTGTGGGAACGTACCTTTATTGTGAGTTAGTGATAGTTTCTCTCTACTTGTCAACTCGTGTATTTCAACAGTTTTAAGTCTTACTCGAACAACGCACACCATTTAACAAACAAAAAAAAAAAAAAAAAAAAAAAAAAAAAAACAAAAAAAAAACCGTGCGCAAATCGGTCCAATAGATTTTAGTCTATATCGAACACACATACGAATATTTCCTTAAGAGAAACTAGAAAAAAAAATACTAACGAAATAATTGACATATTAATATAAAAACACGTGCGAATTCGAATAAACCGTTGTGTCAAAATTTCAAAGCAATGGTTGATTTAAGATTTTTAACAAACGAATATTTACATTTTTTTATATAGATTTCATTCACTTAAAAAATTGTAATTTATTCGATGAGAAACAGGTTCCTTTGTACAATGAAAAGCGCGTAGCACTTCGAAATTTTTGTAGGACACATCTGATCTACACTAACTGCGTATTTACATGCTGATAAATAGTTTTCTCCTCGATCCTAGCTTATTTGAACACAACGGTAACAATCATTTTTTTTTTTTTAATTGCGATGGAGCATAATCTTCGTCTGAAATTTCCCGGCCCAATTGGTTTCCTATTTTAAATTCTTTGTGCACAAATTTCCTGTTCAAATGCTTTTACCCTTTACGAATTTTAACTTTGAAATCTCTCAGTATTGTTGGCTAGCTGCTCGGTGCTTGCTTTGGTAATTTATTTCAGTCTCTCCCTTGCCTACAAATGAAAGTTTTCCTGCTTCTTTACGCCTGAAATCGCGGTCATAGTCATCTTTACCTTACCAACATCCACGCAAGCATCGTCAGCCCCAACACTCTCTTCACCCTCCTTCTATCTTTCAATGAATGACTCTTCAGATGATTTACCATGTCAGTTATGCCGCCCAGACCCCTACATAGCTGTTCAGAGACCTCCTCGTTGCAGACGTATTTTATAGTATTACTAGCCTCGTACCCGCGACTTCGTACGGGTGGATTAAGATTTTTTTCGCCAGAATTGAATATAGAAAGTTGTTGGTAACGAAGGATTGGTCCCAAACAACACCGAGTCGGCATAATATGACAGGAAACCTATCACTATATCATTCTACCGTCGAACCTGTCTCTTGAAGAGAATCAATTTCCAACATATTTCTGTCACCATTTGATAAGGTCTCTAAATTTCGTGACTGCAACTGTTAATCATACTGGAAAAAATGTCCTGTGCCCTTCATTCAGATTTTCTTGTCAAATTCCATCACAACGATATAGCCATTTAGTCGTCAAAACGTAACAAAAAGACAGAGACTTACTTCCGTGTTTATAGTATTACTAGCTGTTACCCACGACTTCGTTCGTGATTGTAAAGAATTCATATTGACAGCTATAGAAATCTAACCACCCTAGTGCACGATGGGAGACTCGATACTATTACCACACACAAGCACCAGTCTTCTGCGCTATGTAGTTCCGGCAGCAAGGTAAAATTTACGGATACACCCAAGTCTTTGGATGAAACACGAAAATATTCATGATCGACCAATTTCAAACACCATATCTCATACATTCCCACAGTTACCGAATTTCGGCCAACGTTATGATCGATGGGAGACCCTGTGTTACTACCACACACAAACGCCAGTGATCTGCGATTGATAGTTTTCACTTAAAAGTGATACACCGTGACACATGCGTCTTTGGCAGAAATATGAAATTGCCGCAGGTCGACCATTTTCATCCCCCTTATCTTCCACACCCCCATAGCTACAGACATCTAACAACCATAGTGCACGACAACAGACACGATTTTACTACCACACATAAACACCAATGCTCTATGCTATGTAGTCGTGGTAGAAAAGTGAAATCTGCGGAGACACATGCCTTTCGTCGAAATACGAAAATATCCTTGGTCGGCCACTTACAACCACCATATCTACCACAGTTTCTGAAATTCGGCCGCTGTTGTGATCGAAAGGCGACTCTGTGCTACTACTACACACAAACGCCAGTTATCTGTGATCTATAGTTTTCGCTGAAAAGTGATACACCATGATACTTTTGTCTTTGGCAGAAGTATGAAACTGCCACAGGTCGACCACTTTCAACCCCCATTTCTCCCACACCCCCATAGTTACCGACATCTAACAACCATAGTGCACTACATGAAATACGATTCTACTACCAAACAGAAACACCAATGCTCTATGCTATGTAGTTGACGCAGAAAAGTGACATATGTGGAGACAGTCGAAATACGAAAATATACTTGGTCGGCCACTAACAACCACCATATCTACCACAGTACCACAGTTTCTGAAATTCGGCCGCTGTTGTGATCGAAAGGTGACTCTGTGCTACTACTACACACAAACGCCAGTTATCTGTGATCTATAGTTTTCGCTGAAAAGTGATACACCATGATACTTTTGTCTTTGGCAGAAGTATGAAACTGCCACAGGTCGACCACTTTCAACCCCCATATCTCCTACATCCCCATAGCTACCGACATCTAACAACCATAGTGCACGACAGGAAAGACGATTCTACTACCACACACAAACACCAAAAGTTTATGTTATGTAGTTGTGGCAGGAAAGAGAAGTATACGGAGATACCAATTTTTGGTCGAAATATGAAAACGCCCTGCACTGACCAACTTTAATCATTATATCTCCCACATCCCCACAGCTATTGGCATTCGGCCAACGTTGTGCACGACAGGAAACTCCATGCTACTTCCACCCACAAACATCAGTGATCTGTGCTAGGTAGTGGTGGCTGAAAAGTGAAATATAGGAAAAAACATGTCTATTTTTAAATATATATAAGATTACTGTGGTTCACACTCACCCACTGACTGCGAACAACCCCTGAGGAATCATTATAACGTAAAAAAGTGTACACCTATAGCATTGCAAGACTACCTACGATTTGCCTCGCATTGCACCCCTAACTTTCTAATATCTACAGTTTAACATTCAATCCGATAACCGACGGCCCAGGCGTGACTTTTACGATCAAAAACAATTTTTAAAAATCTAAAAATCTTTGCCTCCACGGAGATTTGAACCGGAGACCACGACCCAAACATTAGTAAGCCAGCGCTTTAGCCACTGAGCTACATGACCGCTACACAGAAAAACACTAGAGAGACCTCCATATCCAACGCGTCTGTCTATCGCCGTTCAGTAGTATTTCAAAATTTTGAGACAATATATATTATTTATACAGATAATTTTTCAACCAAATGTAGACAGTATTTTTCTCCTTGTTTCGAAGGAAAAGTGTGCAAAGTTTCATCGATATCGGATGGAAACTGTGGATTTGTATGAAGGACAAACAAACTAACAAACAGACAAACATACATACATTCATCTTTATATATATGTAGATACTATCGGCATACAACGTAACTTCTGATGGTTACCATTGACACAATCATTTATTAAGATAATTAAAAGTAATAGTCCAATACACTATTCTGTTGTACTCCCATCTTCACTTCCTCCTTTTTTGATACCACATTTCATTGTCTTTGCTTTCTACCATCTTAGAATTCCGCTAATCAGCAAGTGACTTTTCCATCCACTCCAATGATTTTGCCTTTGTTTAATACAATTTTATTACTCATTCTTGTAATTATTTAGTTGTGTACTATCAAATTGGCCTCCGTTGTCAATTTCATCCAAAACATCCTGCACGCTAACTGTGATTAATGTGAATATAAACACACCTGTGTATGTTAGGACTGTAACAAGCTCTGGCATCGCAACTCGCAGGCCACTCCACGCCGGCAATCTTAACGGGACTCAGTGCCACTTGCGACTCGACTGGGTTCATGCAATCCTCTGGCGCTAACCTCTTATCCCAACATATCTCTGCTTCATATACTCTTTGTCTACCTCTACACTAATTACATTCGATTGTTTATTCCACTAACAAATTGACCAATCCACGCGTTTTAAAATGACGCCCAACATCCCGTCTCTTCTTATCCGAGACTCTTCCACAAATTTCTTTCCTCTCCCTTCACTTTCAAGATACGTTCGTCTTGAACTTTAACCGTCCACTTAATTTCTTGCATGCTTCTAAAGCACCGCATTTCAAATGCTCAAGTTTTTTCTTGTTTCTGGCATTGCGACAGTCCATGCTTCGCTACCATAAAGTGCTGTGATCCAACATAGTCTACTATTTCAAAGAATTCTTTCTTACTTGGAGACCATCAGACATGTTAAGAACGGATTTCGATCTCCTTCATATAAGTTGAAGCGTACACACTATATATGTCTGTGGTATAGTCGTTTCTAAAAAGGCGCCCTATTTTTTTTTAGATATTCGCATGCAAATAAACAAAACATTCTAAATGTTGTGTATATATTAATTTATTGCCCCATGTTATCAAATTGCAGCGTGGTCGCATAGACCACGCTGCAATTTGATAACATGGGGCAATAATTTTGTAGTATATACAGGAATTTTTTTTTTGTTTATTTGCATGCGAATATCTCAAAAACAAGGGCGCATTTTGAGAAAAGACTATACCACAGACATATATAGTGTGTACGCTTCAACTTATATGAAGGAGATCGAAATCCGTTCTTAACATGTCTGATGGTCTCCAAGTTAGTCCTAAGTCAGTGTTCGAAACTAAAAAATTTATCCTTTTCAAGAAGGTTATTTTCGCTAGCGCTTATCTGATTTTGACATGGTTCTTGCTTCTGTCATATCATATATTTTTTTTTATAGAAAAATATTTCTGGTGAAAATCACTTCATCTTGTTTCATTTGTAACCAAAATCGATAAATGAGATTCTCTTTCAAAGATTAATTTCTCCTCTTGTTAAGTTGGAATTGTACCTCGTGTCGTCACATCATATCTTTTCTACGGCTGCTCAATTCAATATTTAAATTAGTACAGTAAATAGTTCAGCAAATTTAGAAACAAACGTGTCTTATAGTGCGTCTGACGTGCAATTACAATTTCGGAATTGAATTTTAATGCTTCATTGTATTGTATTCGGGTGGTGAAAGCAGATTAAAAAAATAGTTTCATATGATTTGCATTTACATAGATCCATCTTTTTGAAGAGGAGAAATCTCGCACGGTTTCCTAGTCAGTTGCAACTTTACTTATTAACACAATTTTCTTACTTCCCCTACAACGAGGGATGCAAGGTAATATCAATATCGATATCCTACAATATCAACATCCTACAACAAGGAATGGAAGGTAATATCAATATCTATAAATATATCGATATTTATATCGATGCCATGCAGATATCGATAATCGATAATATCGACCGCATCATATTGATAATATCGAAATTTTCCGATAATTGTATAAATTAAATTAAATTCAACGGATAAATTTGAGGTAGTTTATCGAAAAAATTAGGTCTGCAAATATTAAGCGTCAACAGATCCTGGAAACGTAGTTTGCTTAACATTTTCCCGTGAAGTCTATTCCTAGTTTGAGTGACAGTGGTTCCTGCCTGTGAGAAAAGGCGTCCAGATGGTACCGACGAGGCTACGTTGAGTAAATGGTTAATTGCAATTTTGAACATATTAATCCAGCTAGTATACCAATCACGATTAATTTCAATTTAATTTTGTGCTTCACACTTTTCAACTCCTCCTTTACAACTTTCGAAATTTTTTCATATTTTTGTTTTGATAGTTCCACGAAAAAGAAATTTGTATAATGGTGCTAAGTGATTAATTAAAACTTAAAGCCTTTGCCTTCCACTGCATTAAAAGGTCTGTTATCAACACTGATAAAATAAGCAATTGCATCGTCAGGTGGTCATATTTTTTACCCACTTTAGAATATTGTAATTCGTGTCAGAGAAAAACAAGAACTATCGAACGCATATGTAACGCAACATACAGGTCGATTCAAAATAATTGTCGGGATTTCATGAACTTTTTACCGGCTGTGTACTAAACATAAAAGTATTATCTTTACATGGATGAATAGACAAACTCTCAAAGTTTTGTTTTGTAGCAGCCGCTAATCTTGTAGTTACACTCTAGATTTTCACGTGTGTCAGTCAGTTACCGTTGTCCAACGGCACTTTCGAAAAAAATTTACGAAGGATGCACCTTCAGACAATTCCATTCGGAGCTGGAATGCGCAGTTCGTGGAGAAGGGCTGCTTATGCAAAGGGAAAAGCAGTGGGTGTCCTTCTGTGTCGGAAGTCGACGTGAACCGCGTCAGATAAGCTTATCAACGTAGCCCGCGGAAATCAACAAGAAGAGGCAGCAGAGAACTGAACATTCCGCAATCCACAGTTTGGCGCGTGCTACGAAAACGCCTAAAAATGTTGCACCACCACGCTCGGTGGAATATTTAAATTCCGATTCTCGACAACGGCGAAGAAGCGCGTGTCAACGCTTTATCACACTACACCTGCCGCCGTGAGTTTTTATTACCCACAGTATGAATCGAATCTGAATTTTACAGTTAGCGGACTCCCCTTGTTAGTAGTACTATTGCTGAGTATTTTGTTCAAACAACAACAAAAGAGATAGCCCTAATGCTGCCATCATTCTAAGAAATTGCATGTGTCATTCTCCGCTCTTAAAACATGTCCACCACAATCACTCTTCATCTACCGGTGCCGAATCTAGGAGGGGAAGGACCTTTATTTCAGCTCTACTGCCCGTGGCGGTGTACTCCTGTTTGACGGGGTCCCGGCTTGGAAAATTCAGCCACTGTTAACCTCTTTTCATCCCAGCCTCTAAGAAACTGCGCTTGTTTGTAGCGTATGGTCTGCCGTACGTCTGATGACCCTGCCACACATGAATCGGCGCAGAATAATTAAACCAATTCTGAACAGCAAACTTTTCTATTTGTAAGTTGGTAAAGTTTGAGGACTATTGAACCTATTTCCACAGATGGAAAGCTTACGCAGAGCCTTTGGAATTTGAGATGCATGTCATCACGATTCAAGACACATGAACTTGGGAAGAAGCAGCAAACTATTATCCCATCAAAACAGTACCAAACAAATTAACGGTATCCTAACGACATCCGATTTTTTCCCATGTGGCATAAGTGTTCAAGGAGACAAAATCAGTATGCTACGATTTGTTGATGACATCGTCTTGTTAGCTGAACAGGCTGAGGATATTGACAAGTTACTGAATGGCATAAAAAAAATACTGAAGGAAGATTTTGGACTGAATATATCGTACATCAAAACAAGACAAAAGTAATGAAATGTAGCAGATATGATACCAATCACAGTAGATTACTTATAACAATAGGATTAGATTCAATAGGAGAAGTACCGAGCGTGGTAGTGTAACGGCTAGCGTTCTGGCCTCGCATTCGGGAGGACGGCGGTTCAAATCCCCGTCAGGGCATTCAGATTTGGGTTTTCCATGGTTTCCCAAATCACTCCAGGCAAATGCCGGGATGCTTCGTTAAAAAGGCCATGGCCGAATTCCTTCCCATTCCTTGCCCCCCATCCTTTCCCGTCTCTAAAGGCCTCGCTGTTGAAAGACATAAAGCAGTTAAAAAAAAAAAGGAGAAGTAAGTGAATTCTGCTACTTGAGCAGCAAAATTACAACCGACGGCCGAAGCAGGAATGATGTTAAAAGCAGAATAGCACTAGCAAAAAGAGCCTTTACGAAAAAGAGAAATCTTTTAGTTTTGAATATTGATCAAGGACTTAAAGAACTTTTTAAAACTCTATGTGTGGAGCACAGCAGTTTATGATAGCGAAGCAAGGACTTAAAGAACACCAGAAAGAAAGAAAATTGAAGCATTTGAAATGTGGTGCTACAGAAGAATGCTGAAAATTAAGTGAACAGACAAAGTGCGGAATGAACGAGTTTTGGAAATGATAGGTGAGAAAGACGTTTGTGGAAGAAGATTACAGAAAGAAGCGACAGGCTGGTAGGTCATATTTTGAGACATGCTGGATTGGTTAACTTGTTAGTGGAGGGAACAGTCGAAGGTAAGAACTGTAGAGGAAGACAAAGATTAGAATATATGAAGCAGATAATTGAGGACGTGGGTTGTAAGGGGTATGTAGAGATGAAGAGGTTATCACAAGACAGGAAGGGAAGGAGGACTGAATCAAACCCGTCGACTGATGACAGAAAAAAACGACATCTGTCGGTGTTTTTAGAAGTTTATTGATAGCTCGGTAGCTGGCACTAGGGTAGTGGGTCTGAGGAGTTCTGGACTGATAACGAACTTAAGGATTGCCGACCCCGGCAGTGTAGGTGTAGCATGCTTGCTTCGCGTTGCAGGGGTCGCCGGTTCGAGTCCGGCCAAGGGCATGAGTGGTTTTAATTAAATGTTGTGTTTGTCTTGTGTCGTCCTTACAGAATTTAGAATATAATCACACTGAAAAGAAATGTTTACATTGTAAGAGAAACACACACGTTGAGCTGGCTGTATTGCTAACATGGCCAAATGCCATTTTTTTTTTTTAACTTATTGATTCTCAAATACAAAAAAAACTGCATTTTAAAAATTGTTACTAGGGAATACCGCAATCATGAAACTGCGCGGTAAAAAAAGTTACTTATTCTGTCGATTCAATACATAACCTATAGGAAATGTTACTAAAGTAATAATGAAAGTTTAAAATGGATCGGAAACCCCCCGAATACAGCCGACTCTTCCCTTTGCAGTCGACGGAGGTTACTCGGTCGCCCTGGACCCCGCCCAATGCCACGACAGGTCAGTGACCCCACAGCCGCCTAGCCAGCGAGGCTGCTGTTGTCGTGGTTAGGGCTCTCAGCCTAAACACTTGCGAACCTCTCAACTTGGAAACTTCTAACTTCAGGCTTACTGATGTTAACGCAATTATTCTGTAAAATTTATTTCAGGATTTGTTTTTTTGACGAAAAGATACAACGTTTTATTTTTGAAACTAAAAACCAGAATATTCTTTTTATAACTTACAGTGAAATGTAACCTGCCAAAGATTATTAAAAAACCCTATAACGATCTCTTTAGAGTTTATTCTCTAACTAAATAAGTGATATCAACTTAATCAGAAAATGTTTGGGGCAAAAAATTATACGCATTCCATAGAGATTTTAATGAATCGGATAAAATATATATAGTTAACGTACTTTTTTCTAAAATTTCAGAATTTCTCAAGTACGCGAGAAGTCGAGATCCTCGAAAAAAAAAAACTCTCCAAACTGCACAGCGAGGACTGTAGGATAGGCAGCCGCCATCTAACCCGACTGAAGTTTTTCACGTGGTAGCCATTTCCTCAACCAATTCTCTATCTGAAACGGTCTTGACATGACTACAAATAACAATAACAATAATAAGACTTAATCTTTGAAGATATTTGGAAAACAGAAAAGATCCCGAATGAATAGAAGGTAACATTAATAAGTTGACAATTACAGGGGTGTATCGCTTTTGCCAGTTGTTTACAAAATATTCTCCACAATTCTGCTAAAAAGAGTAGAGAAGACCCTCGTCAGTCATTTAGGTGAATACCAAGCTGGATTTCGAAACGGTATATCTTGTTCTGAGCAGATATTTAATCTGAAGTCACAGACATCTGTCTTCCAGAGTCACAGTCATAACATTTATAGGTATACTCTAAAAAGTCTTTGATTTGGTAGAGAGGGAAACCTTAGATAAAGTAATTCGGGAAATAAAAATTGGCAAATTTAATACGTGAAACCCTCACAGATCAAAAGTAAAATGTATGGGTGAAATATCACAGACATTCAAAGTAAATACAGGTGTACGACAAGGTGATGGTTTATCGCCCATTCATTTCAACTGTTTCTTGGAGGAAATAGTAAGCATTTGGAAGAAAAAATTAAAACAACATGATATTCCACCAATAACCTTGGGGAGAAAAAACAATGGTGTCGAAATACATTGTCTGGCATTTGCAGATGAATTCGTTATCATTTCAGAAAGCTTAAAAAAATGCGGAAACGCAAATTAATCTCTTGGAAGAAATGGCTAACAAAGCAGGTTTGCAAATCTCAGTGGAAAAAACTAAATTCACTACACACATAAAAGATTCTCCAAAATTTTTAATGACACAAATTGGCCGAATTGAAAAGGCAAGGAATTCCAAATATTTAGAGGAGATAATTCAAGAAAATGGATTAGAAAAGTTTGCAGTAGAAGAAAGAATACGCAAAAGGGAAAGAGCATATGGTATTACTAAGAATTTTAACAGCAATAAGTGCCTGTCCAAAAGCACAATATAATACAGTGGTGAAACTGGAATTAAATTAAATTGCAATGGAGCGCATGCTCCGGTAGCAATTTCCCTAAACACCCATCTTCCTCCTTTTCTGCATCCACCTACATTTACCCTTTACAAATTTTAACTTTAAATTCTTCCAACGTTTTTCGTAAATTATTCATCATATCTCTTGGTAACTTATTCCAATCCCTGACACCCTTACCTAAAAAAGAGAATCTTCCTACACTCTTGTGACTCAAATCGAGTGCCAGCTTGTGGTCATGGTCATCTTTTCCCTTCCATGCATTACTTTCAATTCTTACACCAATATCTTTCCATGCCTCATCACCAATATACGCCTTGTTCACTCCCATGACCATCTTCACCCTCCTTCTGTCTTCCAATGAGTACCATTCCAGCTCTATTATCGTATCTGCTACTGATTGCGTTCTGCGATAATTTCCAGAAACAATGTCTCTATGAAAGTGAATGTCAGGTATTAAATTATAAACTGGATAAGCTTGAAGTATTGAAAAGGAGAATTATAAGGAAAAAACAGTACAATGGAAGTTAAGAACGAGGAAATATATGATAACACTGAAAAAATAACAGAATCAATCAGAATATTTTTTGGACACATTTATCGCATGGATGACACCAGGTTAACAAACATATATTCAAATATTTTTGGGAGGAAAAAATCAACTATAACCTGGATTCAAGAGATTAAGGAAGAACCAAAATATTATCAGTGGACAGGACGCAATGGGAAGAGAGAACTTTCTAAAGCAGATTTCGAATATGGCAGGATTCCAAAGTAGGGAGGAGAGGAAAACGGTTGCAAAATGGTCTGAACAGAGAAAACAGTGCAATAATGAGGGAGGCCTGGAAAGGAAGAAAGAAAAACAACAGGAGAGGAATTGAAATTGGCACGTGGTCCCATTATACTTTAAAAATAAAAATATTAATTGAGATGTGGTATATGCCTCTGTGACTATTTTCCTTCATACTTGCTTTCTCATTTGTATTTGTTTTTATTTTTAATCTTAAATTCTGTGAGTGCCCTCCTCATATCTTATAGTGAATCCAAATCCACATCCTTTATCATATCTGTTACAGATTGTTCCCGTTTTACCTCACCATATTCAAACAATGGTTTTAGCAAAGTATTTTACGCTATTACCTCACTTCTCTAGTGCAACCACTCACTATCCTCTCCTGTGAAACATTCTGAAACCTCTCCTACCACCTGCTTAGTGTTTTCTGTCCTATCAGACGTCATGTCGACACGTTTACATTTCAAATCTTCAACAAGCAATTTCTTAATCTCCCTATAATGATAAAAAAATTGTATTTCCTTATCCGCGTACCTAATAGGAAGTCAGTATATAGAGATAACTGCTACTTTATTAATTAGTTAACATGAACAACATCAATGACATCATCTTCACGCTGTGGAACATAGTGCCACGGCAGTCGAACACTTGACTAGATTCGTAACTTGCGAATACATTGACTTTGAGCTCCAAACGAACATCACTAGCACAGTGAAATAATAAATGTTATCCACTCTTACAGGTACAAGTTGAGTACTGAGTAACTAGATTTTTTTTTTTTTAATGTGGTGGCCAGAACGTCTCTACGCGATATTGCCACCAGGAAGCAACATAGCGTCTGTTCCTATACCAGCTAATTCACTAAAATCCTTCTCCTACAGGGCAGAAGCAGCAAACAAATACTGGCTAGAGGAAACCAAGGGCTGTACTGAGATTGACCGCAGCGGCAGCAGAAGAAGTTGGATTCATGGAGCGTCCTTCAGCACTGCAGAGAGAACTGAATCAAATCCCACAGAGACCTTGAAGCGTGTGCGATTGGTCTGAATGAGTTGTAACCACTTGCAGCACTTCTCCTTGTCACGGTCGGAGGCGAAAGTAAAGGAGCGCAGTGAATCCTGAATCACCTGAAAGCGGCGGTCAATGAACTCAGGGTCACCGCGGCGACCACAGTGTTGGCGACTCGTTCGTCGCAAAAGTTTACGGTCCTTTCCGGCCTTTCGGAAGAGTAGGCCTGACTGGGCGTTTCTGCGTCATACAGACTACATACTGTACGCGAATCTATTGCAGTTTTATAAGGTCTGTGTACTAACCATGTGTTCTCCTTCTCAGGCTGTATTAGATATGAAAACTCTCTCGTAAAAGTCGAACAGAACAAACAATTATTAAAAAACCAATAACACACCAAATACTGACAATCAGTTAGTTACTTTAAAACCCATTAGTGTAACCAGTTTCCATGGTTGACTGAAAATACATATCATACAATGTTAGTTACTATATATGAAGACAATTTCTAAGATATAATTGCTGCATTTGTAAATGTTTGTAAATGATTGTGAACAACGTTGTCACCTAAACTTACCCCTTTCGTATACCAAACATATTGTATTTTCTCTGTCATCCTTAGTTGTCAGATTCCAAGAAGAAAATTATTTCACACAGTTAAACGGGTTCTGAAGTAAAACCTCTTTCAGTTTTGATTTAAAGTTGTTAGGTTTTCGAAAATAAGATTTTCCTTCCTGCCGTAGGACTTAAATAAAGAACGACCATTAAATGTTGCCCGTTCTGCACACTTAGGGAAACTGCCTCCACCGCAATTAAATTAAATTTAATTAATCATGATTTGTGACTGAAGTGTTTAGGATTTTTCACTACAGTAGACAGTAGGGAAGGGAGTATACAGTATATACTGCGTTGGCACTGTAAGTACACTTACATTTCTAAACAGACTTCTGCACGATGCACGTGGGCTTACTCTGCAAATAATTCTTAGAGCACGTTTTTGTGCTTTAAGTCTGCATTGTTTCCCCAGAATGATATGCTGCAGGTGAGCTGGGAGTGAAAATATGTAAAATATACCAGTTTCTGTGTGAGCTATTCTTGCCATTATTCTCAATGAAAATGTTGCAGAATTAAGGTTTAAGAATTTACTGAATATGTAGCTTCCAGTTCAACTTCTTATAGATATGTATGTACCCAGGAATTTTGTGAAACTGCTTTCATTGATTAATTTTCTCTCATACCATTTTATTGCTGTCTATTGCTTTATTTTTTGTAACAAATTGAAATACTTGTGTTATTTCTATTACAGTATTAATATATTTGCACTGAACCATTTATGAATTTTATTTAGATCATTATTTGCTGTGTTTCCGTGGTTTTGTACTGATGGATGTTTTAATGATATTTTAGTATCATCTGCAAAAACACCATATATTCACTATGATCTAATACATGTGGGAGATAATTGAAGAAAATTAAGAGCAGCAGAGAGCCAAGAATCGAACCCTGACATACTCTATGTTTAACTATTCCCCATTCTGAGTTTATAACCTCTCCTGTGTTTGGAGCTTTCAACAATACGAATTGCTCTCTATTTTCTAGATACGATTTAAACCAAGTTTTGAACTACCAATAACACCACAGTATTTTAATGTATCTAGGAGAAACTTATAATCAACACAATTAGTGTTGCCCAAATGCAAGAACAAGACCAGACTTGGCCGGTCTTGGTCTTGCATCAATACACCTGGTCTTGGTCTTGGTCTTGCAAAAATGCAAGACCAAGACCGATTTTGGGCAACACTAGTGTTGCCCAAATGCAAGAACAAGACCAGACTTGGCCGGTCTTGGTCTTGCATCAATACCCCTGGTCTTGGTCTTGGTCTTGCAAAAAATGCAAGACCAAGACCGATTTTGGGCAACACTAAACACAATTAACGGCCTTATCTAGATCAGAGAAGATTTTAAGGGAATTTAACTTGTTTTCGATGTGTTCTCTACAAAAACCCAAATTGCTGACTGCCAAAACACCTTGCCTTTACTGAGCAGGCCATCTGGTGTCGTGACAATCGCGCACAGCGACAATCGCGCACAGTTTAAAGGTCGGGCCACACTCTCCCCTCTCCCGTGTACTTTATAATTTACGGAACGCAGTATTGACAAATCATCATCACACTAAAGCCTTTCCAGAGGTGAACGTCAATTTTAAGGCCTGTAATAATTACATACAACGGAGCCCGGGACTTGGAGCGAGGACCTTCAGTAGCCAAATCGTGCGCCGTAACACTGTGAGTCACAAGACCGAATATACAGGAAATGGAAAATAAACATTCAAACACAATAAAACAAACGTACTCTTTTTCTCTACAATTTATTTTTGCTATCGTAAAACACAAATGTAATCTTAGATTTGTCTGCTTACGGGGTGCATTTCAAGAAAATCTGATGAACCTGGAAGTGAGGTTGAAGAGAAGAAAGACAATTTTGTAAGTCTATCAGTAACATCAAAATAAAATTTGGTCGTAAAGGACTAGAAATTTCCGCAATCTACCTTGTGATATACTCCTCTGACGGTACAAGTTTCTCTTGACAGTTGACTGGGCTGGCATTTCACTTACAAATTCGTAGCTTTTATTATGGAGATCTCCTAGTTCCTCAGAGCAAATTTTTGGAATTGAACTATCTTCCGCTCGAGCTCTCTTCTTTGCCTCATGAAATTTCTGATGTACTTTAACGCGTGCGTCGTCATGGGGTCCACATATATGCTATGTAACATTCTGTATGGCAGCATCCTTACTCTTCAAAATTCCACGACATTGTTTTGATCTTTCTTTGAGACAGCACCAGGTGATCGTTCCGTCTTCTTCCTTTCTAAACTCTCGATAGCTGTACCCGTCATAATGAGCACACGGCTCTCCATGTGTAGTTGAAGTAACTTCCATGATTAAAACTGTGATATTCAAGGCAGCAGTGAATGCGAACAGTGGTGTGCGGTCCGGGTGGAGGGGATGGGGGTTAGAATTCCCAGAATCCAGCATGCTGCTGTAGCGGTGACTAATTGGTAGCTAAAAGCACGTAGCAAGAGACGACCCGGCTGTGCGCGATTGTCACTGTGCGCGATTGTCGCTGTGCGCGATTGTCACATATTCGGCCATCTATACTATTATTATAAATGCGAAAGTAACTCTGTCTGTCTGTTTTTACACTTCTTGGGCTAAACGGCTAATCCGATCGTGATGAAATTTGATAAGGAGATGCTATTTGGCATTAGGATAAATACAGGATACTTTTTTTCTGGTTAAATAATACATATTGTCATATAACTTTGAAAAATTACTGAACGGCGATAGACAGACGCATAGGATGTGTATTTCCTGTATGACATTCCGGTATACCTTTTGGTAGCTCAGTGCGTTTGTTTACTGATGATTGGAGCGTGGTCTCTGGTTCAAATCCCGCTGGAAGCAAAGATTTTTAAGAATTGTTTTTTATCGTACGAGCCTCGTCTGAGCGGTGAGTTGTTCGGATTCCACGTTAAACTGTAGATATCACAAATTTAGGGGTGCAATCCGTGGCAAATCGTAGGCGCTCTAACAATGCCATACGTGCCAAATCGTAGGCGGCTTAACAATGCCATAGGTGTACACTTTTTTACTCTTTATGGATCCGACAGGCGCGCGTGTGTGTGTCTTTGTGTGAACTGCGCTGATAATATTATAAATGCGGAAGTAAGCCTCTGTCTGTTTGTTACGTTTTGACGACTAAATGGCTGTACAGATATTGATGGACTTTGACCAACAAGTACTTTGTATCTGTAGAAAGGACACAGGACATTTTTTTCTTTATGAATAACAGTTTCAGTCACGAAATTTTGAGAACTTATGGAATTGTGACAGACAGACGAATGCGTTTGTTAATCTGTAATGTTACGTCGGTTGCTCAAGCTGTACTCCTCCCGCAGTCTGTGTATAATTTTTTAATAAATTTCGTTTAGAGACAAAACATATTATTTAGTATAAATGTTGATTTGCTCCGCACTGTACTATTACTTAGCATCTGCCTGAAAGTTTCTGACACCACTTTATTTTGTCTTCTGTTTTGACGTGCATTGCGGGCGTAGGTGAGCTCTAGAAGAGCACGATAAGCTAAAGTTATTAGAACCCAAGAATCTAACGCTCATGATGAATAAAGAATAAAAGACCAGGCTGAAATAAAGCAGCCCTCAGTTAACCCCCCACATCTCCGCAAGTTCGTTTATTTTTCTGTTTTTAAATTTGGTAGAAGCTGATTCTCTTCTTGAGACAGGTTCGACGGTAGAATGATATAGTGATGGATTTTCTGTCATATTGTGCCGACTGGGTGTTGTTTGGGAGAAATCCTACGTTACTAATAGCTTTCTATATCCATTTATGGCAATGAAACTCTAAGTCCACGCGTACGAAATCGTGGGTAACAGCTAGTTATTATATAAATGTGCGTAACTCCTTCTGTAATTTGCTTTTTCGAGGATCACTGAAAATGCTGATAGAAATGATATATGCGTCTATAGTTCTCAGTCTTTGGTTATCACTCTTCTTGTAGAGAGATTTGATTGTTGACTTCTTAAGGGAGTTAGGAAAGATACCTCCTTCAAAAAAACTGTTACAAATATGACTAATGCTGGTTCTTCGGTATTTCGGTAGATGGGAAGAATACCTCACTGTAACCACTAAATAACTTTTTATTTTTGAGGAATTTAATATTTTCTACCATTTTATTTTAACTGCTTGGAAACAGAAACAAACGCGTTGCTTTTGATGGCAAGGATCTAAGAATTGTTGTAGAATCCTTATCACCGATAAATTCTCCTTTTATTATTTCAGCAACTTTTAATAAGTAGTTATTAAAAACATTTCCTATAGAAGAGGGGCCACTTAAAAGTTTTTATTAACGTTTAAAGTTATAGTTTTGTGTTTATCGGATGATGCAGTGGTTTTTCTTTTAATAATGTTTTAAACACTATTTATGTATTTATTTGTTATTGCGTTCACAGATTAACCTTTCGAAAACTTAATGCTATAACTGTACACGTGCTGGTGTATCGCATGCGCCCTCATCAGGTAATTGCTGGGATGGTTCCCAACTCCAATTTAGGTCGATTCTGTTCGGTTGGGCGGCTGCGGTGTCTGAGTGACAAGCGCAGTATGAAGTCTGTCCGCTTACTGCACAACCTTCACTTCTTGAATGCTGGGAGGTTTGTGTCGAAAATGTGTTGAGTGATTCACGTATTTCGTTGTTTTGGTGATCTACTGAACAGCTTTTGAAATATGATGTGATTTCCCCCCCCCCCCCTTGAGCTATTATATACGTGTACATTGTAAAAATGTCACTTTTAATATTGATACTGTACAACGGAATCTTTGAGTTATACCCAGTGTATATACAACAATCCCACGAGCATTTCTGTATCACGACGTAAAAACAAATTCCTGTTCCTTCATGTGTTTTCCTAACACTGTAACACTATCCGCAGGAAAGGACCCGTCCCTTAACGTAAAATACGGACCATACTTTTGGAAAATTCTAGCTTGGCACATCGTCAACGTTAAGGTCATTAGAGGTGAGAAAGAACTGGGAACGGGAAGGTATTCGGCAATGGACTTTTGATTGAACGATACTGCTATTCGCCTAGAGTGATTTTGAGAAATAATGAAAAACGGGCCAAGTTTTGGGGCAAAAGATTTAGTTGTGTGATTTAGAATTAAACGAGTGTTAGGTGAGTTGAGACAGTACCCCAGATTCGCGTGCCGTCCGCACGAGAGTAATGAGTCAGGTTTTGCTGACGAAAACGATCAGCGCATACCACAGCCAGGGACACTGGCTGGTCAATTGCCGAAAGAAGTCTAGAATGTTCGATACGGGCAATATAAGGAACGCAGGACATGCGTTCGGTCTTGTCAGTGAAAGATTGTCAGTAGGCACGTCACTATGCCAGTTTGCGGATATAAAATAGCCTCTCTCTCTCCAATAGCCTGGTCTCGCGTTAGGGTCGACAATGCTGCAACACTTGGCGGAATCCTCAGATAGCAATTCAACATGTATGTAAGTAACTGTTCCATCATCTACTAGTACTTCAGAAGATGTAAATCCAATAGAAACCTACGGGGATAGCCTCGCAGACGGCGTCAAAACGGGTGATCTGTATTCAGTCAAGGATGAGCAATAAACAATATTGTACCGCAGCTAGGCTGTGTTCTCACTAGTAGAATGAAAGAGAACCTGCTGTTTGCCATAGTAAGCCTACGTTGGTGAAGCCATACTAACAACCACACAGGTCTGTGGCCTTAATCCACAGTGGTGTCAGAACCTGATATTAGTAATAGCCTTACAGCTGAGCTGGAGAGTGGAGCCGAGGTCGCCGGAGGTCAGCAGCAGCAACTCATTAATTTTTTTTTTTTTGTAACTGCTTTACGTCTCTTTTTAACATCGAGGTCTTTAGAGACGGGAAAGGATGGGGGCAAGGATGGGGGCAAGGAATGGGAAGGAATTCGGCCATGGCCTTTTGAAGGAAGCATCCCGGCATTTGCCTGGAGTGATTTGGGGAAACCATGTAAAACCCAAATCTGGATGCCCGGACGGGGATTCGAACCGCCGTCCTCCCGAATGCGAGGCGAGAACGCTAACCGTTACACCGCCCCGCTCGGTAAAACTCATTAAAGGTTAGTACCTGAGTTTCCGACACTCTCCGCCGATTCCAAATTACGCCCACAGAAGAGGAGCTAGACCACTCGACTAGTCCGTTACAGCGGCATGTGCTGGTCTAGTGATGACCTGTCGAGGTGAACCCACGTTAAACACTGCGTGCAAGACAAGCGCATCTCCGCCCACGTTGAATCCTGCTTTCGTTTACCTTGAAACAAAAACCACGCAGACATTCCCACCTACAAAAAGTTGTCGACGTCCTATGATAAACAGACCGCTGTTTTGTGCTTACAGACAACTTCTCACAGGGGTTCAGGAACCACAGCAGGCTTTTAAAAGCCGCTGTCTCGTCTCCCAGATTGTGCTACCTGTGTTTCTACCTGCTAAAAGCATTCTCGTTTCCCTTAACTCTGAAATCTCACAGCTTCCCTCGAAACATCGGCTAAAAATAAACAACTTAAACACTGAGATGTGGAACTCACTGACCACAGAGTTAAGACATTGGAACCACTCGACTTCCTACGTGACTTTAAACTGGAGCTGTGCGGATGCAATAGGAAATACAATTTATGTTTATAACTAATATGCAGAACGAAATAGATTGAATTAACTAAGAGATTTTTCCGAATGTTTTTGTGTAGGAGTGACAAACATAAGAAAGAACAGTATTTGGGAAGGTCTGAATCGGATAAAGTGAGGTGGACGGACAGAATGAGCAATTTTTTTTTTACATATGGTTTTACGCCTCGTCGACGGCTAAGGTCATTAGAGGCGGAATGGGACCGGGACAAGGAACGCGAAGGAATTCGGCCATGGCCTTTTGGAGGGAGCATCCCGGCATTCGCCTGGAGTGATTTGGGGAAACCATGGAAAATCCAAATCTGGATGCCCGGACGGGGATTCGAACCCGCGTCCTCCCGAATGCGAGGCCAGAACGTTAACCTTTCCCCCACCCCGCTCGGTGAATGAGTAATCAGCAGAGGACCTGGTAGGGATGATCGTCGAGGGTAGGTCACACAATGCGCAGAAAAAATAATGACGAAAAGAGGAAGAACAAGAATGTATTTGTCACAGATATCAATGAAGACAGAGGCTATAAACAGATAACGAAGATGCTGAGGACAGGAAGCAATGGAGCGTGCCCAGCTGATGCCTATTGGAAGACAGTTCCACACAAGAAGAAACCTATTCTCCTAAACACCTCAGTGACAGATGCCAAGACAAAGTGGTTCGAGTGCGAGTGATGGGCCCAGCGAGCCAGGACATGTGATGCCTGGGCTGAACTCCATATCACGCTGGCTGACGGCTCCTTGGTTCGTTTCAGAGAAGCTGCCAGGCAAGAGCACTCTAATACTAAACATAATTAACTCACCACACTATACAATATTTACGCTTTTAGCAGGCGTCATATTAATCAAATAGTCCACTTACTTTTTCGTGATTCGCACTGCTTTTATCGATGTATTACTACCGACGTTTCGGCTCCAAACTAGGGCCTTCATCAGGGCTGTATAGAAGTGAAGTATCATTTATTACGGTTTTCATACTACTCCGTCGTTGATCCCGCGAGTCGTCGGTAGTAATACATCGATAAAAGCAACGCGAATCACGAAAAAGTAATTGGACTATTTGACTAACACACCACACTGTCACGTACAGACAATACTAGATCCGGCAGGAAACCAAACAGACTCCTTTTCTCACGTTATTTGGCTCTTATTATTCTTGTTGTTTTGTTTTGCTTCTGGCATCATTCCTAGTCCACGTAGCGATCATTAGAGGTGGGAAAGGGCTGGTGGGCAAGGAATGGGAGGGAATTCGGCTATGACTTTTGAAGGAACCATCGTGGTATTGACCTAGAGTGACTTGGGGGAACTATGGAAAACTAAATTCTGGATGACTCGTCCTTCTGAATACGCTATTGTGTGGTTTGGGTTAGTACACGTCTTGGGGAAGGATAGTTTCTCTCCTCATTACATTGCTATATGTTTATCGCTAGGGTTCGGATCTTTAGGAAAAGTCATATAATTTTCCTGACCTCTTTTTGAGCTGAAATGCTGAATTAAACGCTGATTCAACGTTACTGATTGTATTTAAATGTATTTTATGTAGCATATAAACGCATATTCAGACCATTTTCCTGGTTTTGGTCATATTTCGATAATATCTATGGTCATATGGTCATATTTTGAGGAAAATCTGGTGTTTTTTTTTAAATAGTACCAGGAATTTACTAGATATAGATGAGAAGAAATTAGATAATTATTCACAGAACTGTTCTTTTGCTATAGATTTGGAGGGAAAAAACAAAACTAATTTTCACTGTGGTCAGAATTCACCAGTAAAGAATTAAATTGATGCGTTATTGTCACTCTCTAAACGTAATGTTCCGCCCGCCTTTTAATCTCGACAATGCAGGAGAAGCATGCCTGTGTCGATCCGCGTCAATCAATATCTCAGTGAAATATCCTCAGTCATCGTTAAATCTGCGGTGGATCAGTGAGTAGACCTACCGCCATGCCGAAAGTAAAATTTTCTGAAAGTGCGAAGTTACATAAGGGAATTTAGGAGTATTTTCGTACAGATGAAAGAGTTCTATTCAGTATATTATCTGAAATTAAAGTGACTAAAACAAAACGATTTAAAATTTAATTTCCCAACGGTGCAGCGACTGCACGGAAGCAAATTATGCTGTCCACATGAAAGCGACACTAGTAGATGAAATAAATGATGTATAATTGAGAATGTTTTGATATATAGTAAATTTAAGTGTTTGGTCATATTTTGTCATTTTTAAGGTCATATTTTCCTGCATATTACTCTACGTTTTCGGTCATAAAGATCTGAAGCCTAGTTATCACGAAGCAGTCACTAATAAAAACATAAGAACGAACTAGTCATGAAGGGTTTTGACAGCAATCGAGTTTTTCTAACGTATATTTTTTAGTTCAGAATAACTTTTATTTTATCTCTGTCATAAAAATCACGGCTGTTATAAATTTTTTCTGAGGAAAGTTCTTTATAAATATTCTCGATTCCTTCGTCGTTAACAGTCTTTGGAGCAAAGCGACCTGCACTGGGAACTGGAGGTAGTGAAATGGAAGCCTGATGAGTACCGCGGCGCGATGACCTTGGCAGCTGGGTCAGGCGGAAGACTGTGTTGAGGTTAGGTAGCGGTCTCCTCTGCCGTTAATTTGATGCACGTAGTACCTATCCAAAAGCGTTAAAATGGGGCAACGTGAACAGACTTCTGCTTCTTGTACTCCCAATATATTAGGCGTGAGTATTTATAGTATTTGTGGTTTAAATGTATGATACTATCGATTTTGGAGGCATATTTCAAGTTCGTAGGTAATACTGTTTTTCAGATAGATACGACAACAAAAATGCTCTAAAATCGACAAATTTGACGGCTACTCCCGTCTTTATTTTCCACTAAAAAAAAACTTAAAAGCAATCTGTTTGCCCTCTAATCGATGATCTTACAGCAAACTTCTTGGCCTCATTGTTCAACGAGACTGTTCTCGAATATAATTTTGCCAAATTTTCAATACGATATTCCGTTTTGGGTTGGTAACGCTTTGGCGTCACCTAGGGGGGAGGGGGGGCGGTTCGAATCCTCGTCCGGTCATACAGATTTGGGTTTTCCGCGGCTTCCCCAAATCACTCCAGGCGAATGCCGGTATGGTGCTTTTAAGGGGATACGGAATCGCCTGTCCCCCAATGCTAAATTATGCCTACTACAGGAAACATTTTCTCACAAACAGCAGGAGCTAGGGAGATAAAAAATTTACTGTGTGTGCATTGATATGTTGTAACAATACTGACACAATTTTTTTTTTTTTTTTTTTTGTAAAAGTATTTACTTACAGAGATATTTTATATTTACATAAAAGTAATTTTTTCCATCATTTTTCACTAGATTGTCACCTCTAAATCTTTTGTAAATCAAGTAATTAAAAAATCATTGTTTCAGTATACAAAAGAAACCCATGTGACTATGTAAAAATTTCAGACTTCTAGGTTCACCAGTACCTGAGATAATGTTCCTAGAAGAAGTAAAAAGTAAACTTACGGGAAACGGAGATTAAAACATTCCTGATCCATAAGTAATAAGTGTATAACAAAAGCGATCTCGCAAATCTATAAAAAATCGATTTTTTTCGCTCAAAATCCTATTCCGTATCCCCTTAAAAGGCCATAGCCGAATTCCCTCCCGTGTCTTACCCCCAGCCCTTTCCCGCCAGCAATGACGTCATCGGCAAGGCGTAAAGCCATAAAAAAAGGTTTTGGTTTAGGGAAGTTTCTAAAATTTGAAGTTTGCAACTATCTCCGATTACGGGCTAGAGATCTGTGACAGACAGAAATGGTGAGGGATATTTCAGATACGGAACGCTGTTTTCACACACTTGTAGCAGAAGACGTGACCACGACCTTAAACTAGAAGTAAGGTTGTCGAAAGTTGGAGTATATTATCGTCATGTAATGGAAAAGTAGGTTCTGAGGGGGGACATAATTCCACCTCACTTAATTAGTAGCAACGTCGAGGCCACATTTCAAAAAATTATATTTGGCAGCTTTGAATTATGTGCAATATTTCCATACAACCTTTTTGTTTAGAATTCCACAAGTTTCTGGCTAAGAAGAGTTGTTTGCAGACATAATGAGAAGGTCCGGCTGTACTAATATATAAACCACAGTGTGTTGGCCGCGTATGTCCATACTGAATCTATAGGGACTGTACCTACAGTAGAATCGGAAACACGGAGCGTAAAGCTTTGACGGTTTTCAACGCCAAAAAGCTGTCTACGTTCAGAGACCTCGCATATTGTTTACAGCCACACTTAAAGTCAGAGAGTAACTACGCTAGTGCAATTTACAGTCCTAAGTAACACGATTTATTCCTACAATGTTTGGTGCTTGTCGTTATCATCAAAATTTGATTGGCGAGGTCAGCCAGAGATGATAGCAAAATGTTTAATATCACTGAAGAAACTTTTCTAGAGAATTTTTTCTTATGTCTGCCAAAGTGTGTCATTCCAGACGCTGAACCGAGCGTGCTGCTTCGATCCTGGAGGCTTTC
>CM061918.1:0-52339 GCA_031002005.1 Vandiemenella viatica | reverse complement strand
GATGTGAATGTAAAAAAAAAAAAAAAAAAAAATGGTGTGTAGCTATGAGAAGACATAAAGAGTCTTCAACTAGTTGTTTATATTGTCGTGAAGATCATTTTAATGTAAGTATATGATGTTTACTTTCGTTATGTTAAATTTATTGTAATACATAACAATTTGTTATCTATTCAAATTATAATCATAACTTAGTTTAAAAAAGTTAAATAGGTATATTTTTCAAATAATTTCTTATTCAAGCTTAATACAAAGCAACTGCAAACCTTTTGAAACCATCAGAGAACTCCATCTCAAATTTTAAACCGAATTTCAATCTCCTGAATATATTTTGAAGGGTATATGTCTACCTTGACTTTAAGAGGCCACATTATTTAATAACTGAACTGGCTGATAATGAAATGTCTGTGGTACTGTTGTTTCTTCAAGTACAGCTACCAAAAAATCCAAATGTCATTTAATTACAAAATTTGGCATATACTACCCAGAGTCAGTGTGATGTAGATGGTAAGGCGACCGTTCCCTAATTTTCCAATCCGGGTTTAAAACCCCATGATATTTCTATTTGTTTTAATCTGGTTTACTGCCAATGTCTCAGTGATACATAGTATGGATATTGTCAATACAGACTTCCAAGAAGAATTTGACACTATTTCTTTAAATTTACTACCCAAGAAGAAATAAGAAAAATTATTAGGTCTCTTAAGAGTAAATATTCAAGTGGTTATGATGGGATTTTCAGCAGATTAATTAAACTGTGCTCTGCAGAATGAAGTATTATATTAAGTTATCCATTTCATATATTTTTACTTGAGGGCACCTTCTGCAAAGTATGCTGTAGTCAAACCATTGTATAAAAAGGGGGATAAATTACTGCCCTATTTCATTACTAACAGCTTTCTCCAAAGATTTTGAGTAAGCATTGTAAATTAGAATTTACCAACACCTGAAATATAATAATATTCTAACTATGTCACAATCTGGTTTTCAAAAGGGCCATTTAACAGAACCAGCTGTAGTTGCATTCACTGACAATATTTTAGAAGAAATAAATGATAAATTAATTGCGGTAGGAATATTCTGTTACATGTCTAAGGCATTTTACTGTGTTGATCATGAAGTTCTGATACAAAAATTAAAGTATAAAGGTATTGATTGCATATTTAATAAATTATTTACCTTCTGAATAGAAAACAGATAGTCTCAATAAACATTTTAGGGCTGTGTTAAGTAGTCCACTCTCTTCTCAGTGAGAATCTATCAGATGTGGAGTATCCCAGGGTCCTATTTTGGAGCCACAATTGTGTTTAATATTTGTAAATGATTTACCCTGTGTTACCTCTAAAAACTCAAAACTATGTCCAATTTGCAAATGACACAAACATAGGAATTAAAAATACTCCAGATTTATCTACAGAACATATTTCAATCTCCTGAAATAATGTGATAATGGCTTTGAAACTATATATATGCAATTCAGAACATCAGTCAGACATAAAATTTGGAGGCCAGTCCATTCCAGAGATAGAGTGTGTGAAATTTCTAGGTTTGCATATTAATCATAATTTAAATTGGAAGGTACATGTTTCTGATCTACTGAAGCATACATTTTCAATATGCTCCCAACACATCTTAAATGTCTAGTAGATGATTAGATGAAATTCAGGAAAAACTTAAAAGTATTTAATTGACAAATCCTTCTATCCATCAAAGAATTTATTTCTAAGGTATTCACAAAATAATTTTTAGTAGCTTGTGTAAATGTAGTTAATGTATCATATATTCTGTGACTGTATATCTTCTGGTGTATTTATCTATTTGGTTATGCAATTGTTTATCTGTAAATTGACAACATTACATATCCCACAGAGCCAGTCTCTTATATTGGAACCTATCCAAAATTAATGTGTTGTATTGTATTGTATGTTAATAAATCCTGGAAGTCAATTTTGACCCACTTCTAATTGCTGTATTGATATGAAACTTTTCAGTTGTGTGGAATTTGGATGACAATACATTAATTTGGTTCCATTTTGGTTATGTTTCTTTGATTAGTATGTACTTTTATTTAATTTCATCATAGCACTCCATGCTTTTTGGTAGTCATTGAAAATTAAGAAGTGACATGTTTATTAATAGCACATAATGTATTGAACAAAAATGTATGTTTTTGCATTTTATGTGCAGTCAAAATAAAATATTTTCAAGGGTAGAATGCGTATATCATATCAAATTATTTTAAGTAAATTACATTATTTGTACTTTTTAGTGTGTTACTACAAAAGCATGTTTTTTGACTATAATTTATTTTGTTTTCTGAGGGTAGGTAACTGTACTGCGACCTTAATGTAATAAACCCTTTATCTACTTCGATTTTTCATCTAACAACTGTATTATTAATTGTAATATATTTTGTAATTGTTTTATTATTATCTAGGTTACATATACATATAGTCACTGCCTCTGTGCAAGACAGAGTGATACTGATTACATTCTGAAATATGTCTTCTTTTTCTTTCTGATGAGACCATGTGCCAATTTTAAATTTGACTCTTTGTCACTGTTTTTTCTTCTGATCAATCAAATATTCTCTCATCATTTCATTGCATTTCTTCTTCCTTTCCTCAAATCATTTCAGACTAGATTTCTTCCCTCTTCTGCCTTCTACCTACCTTCTTTCTCTTTTCTTATCTGATATTTCTTCAGTTCTCGAATCCAGTTTGTTGTTGATTTTTTCCTCAAAGCTAACTGAATATCTGTTTTCTTAATCTGATTTCATACATTCCAGAGATGCCAAAAAAAACCTAGCAATATCTCTTTGATTCTGTTATATTGTCGGCATTCTGGTATATTTTTTATTGCTTCTTAATTTCCATAATTCTGTTGGTTTTACTGAACCCAAGATTTTTCTCACAATCCTTCTTTCTAGTAATTCCAGTTTATCCAATCCATATCTCAATACAAGGCATTCACTCACTTATAGTCGTTTTGGTTTCACAACTGAGTGGTAGTTCATTATTTTAAGATTTTTAGATAAACACTTTTTTTAATAAAAATTCTTAGTGATATCATGGTCTCTTTTGATATTGTGTATCTTTTCTTTTATGACAGATTTATCTAAACCACTTTCTTGAATTATTTCCCCTAGATATTTGAATTTCTTAACTTTCTCTATTTGTCCAACATCTGTTGTTAAACATTTTGGAGCATTTTTAATGTTTGTAATAGAGTTTTTTCTACAGAAATGATCAAACCTTTTTTAAATAATATTTCTTTCAAGAGATTGACTTGTGCTATTGCATTTGTAATTATCTCTGAACATATAGTGAAATCATCCCCAAATGCCAGGCAATTAATTTAAAGACCTTCATGTTTTCTCCCCCAAATGAATTAGTGAATTTTTTTTTATATATATTTTTCATTCCAAATTCTTACACTTTTATGGAAGACCCAGTTAAGCAAAATGGGTGACAAATGATCACCTTGCTGCACACCTGTATTTATCTTCATAAACTTTGATATTTCACTCATAAATTTTTCTTTTGTTAATTCTGTCTGTTAAGTGTTTCAAGTATTAAGTTTGCAAGTGTAGATTTTACTCCAAATTCATGAATTGTTTTGACCAAGGTTTTCGTATGAATAGAGTCAGGAGCCTTTTTAAAATCTATAAATGTTACTACTATGTCCTTGGAGTTTAGTAATTTAGCGATGAATTATGGATCTTAAATTAAATATTTACTTTGAGCAAGGTCTGTGGTATTTTATTTCTTAATCAGTTTTTATTTTCTATTTACGTATTGTGTTCTGAACTATTAATAAACCTGGAGGTGCTTTTTGAAAGCGTTTTGTTTCTAACACAAGCTGCTTCGCTCAGGGCAGTGCGTCTAGCTGAGCAGTGCGCGCGAGTCACCTGAAGCCGGTGTGGGCGTGCTGCCACCGTCCGTCTGAGCGAGGATCTGCGCCACTCTCTGCTCGTCGCCCATCTCGTGATCCTCGAGCAGCACCGGCACTGCCACGCCCTCCGCCCCCACCTTGCCGCGCAGCAGTGGTGGCGTGCGGACGTCCTCCTCTGTGGAGAGCAACTGGCCGGCCACGGAAGCGATAGACTCGCCCAGGTGCACCGTGCCCCGTCTCGGCGACCAGCGGCGGCTGGAGTGAACACGAGAGGACGATAAGACACGGGGAGACAGACGAGCTCGCCAAAGACAGACGAGGAATACCGAGTGTCAGACTGGTTAGGTCTGGCAGTGTATGAAACAGAGAGAGAGAGAAAAACACGAAATAACTGGTTGGGAAAAGTCACAGCTGATCAGGGAAGGGTTGGATTCGTCAAGTATAGGGAATGCACAGAAGGAAAGGAGCACAACTGAAGCAAATAGATTGGACAAGTTGCAAAATCAGCATGTCATGAAAGCTTTACAAGAAACTGTACAGGATAAAAGATCCAATAGTTACATGAAGACAACCAGCATGGGTGCCGTGAGGGGGTACAAGGGGGTGCACATGCACCTCCCTGCTATGAAAGAAAATAAACAAAAAAGATTAAGAAACAAAATTTTATTATTAAATTCACTGTTTGAATAATAACTAAGGTGCCGAGGTTGTTGTCAAAATTTGTTCAACACCTTCTCAATAAATTCAGTATCCTTAGTTAACAATTGTATAAAAACAGATACAACCCCCCTTTAAGTAATCCTGCTGGTGCTCATGACAACCAGCGACTGAAGAATGTAAAACAAAGCACACAACTAGAAACTAATACAAAAGGGGATTTTTGTGGAACATCAGAATACAGACAGGTCACGGAAGTACAAAAGACTGTATGAGATAGATGGAGGAACGAAGTGGATACTAAGGAAAGCAGAACAGTAAAAGAAGTAAGATGCTGGAAACGCTTATATCCCAGACAGTACGCAGCTACTGGCTGCATCCTGTCAGTGATAACGAGTTAGATAAACAGGAGATCCAGTAACCGAGATGTCGGACTTGAACATAGCAAATAAGAACTTTTGGTCAAATAAAGCTACTGAATCAGAGGGTCAAATAGAATGATTTATTCATTTCGAGGGATATGTTGAGGGGGAGGGGGGTGGGAGGCAGGGGAACTGGAGAGAAAAATGACAGCTGAAACAAGCTGGCCAAAAATGGAAAATATGAATTTGGCTGGTTGGCAATCAGCAAAGGCTATGGGATAATATGGGTCTTGTAATTATCGCAATGAAGGTACTGGAGAGGAACAACAGAAAGAAGATAGGGTCACTTCAAAAAATGGCAAAGAGGGACAGAAAGAAAATTTTAATTTTAGGAAATAAGTTACAACTTTTGGTGTAACACCAAAAGGAAACTGGAATTAGCAGAAAGAAATTTCCTTGAAAGAAGAGTCCGTTTAGCATGAAACACTGATCTAGAATAAGAATATGAAGTTGTAGCTATACAGTACAGTTCTTTATCAAAGCAAAAATTGAAAACATGTGTAGGGAAAACACAAAATAAGAAAAAGAGAATGATTCAGAAAGTGATACAGAAGGATGAGACTATTGACAAGCTGTTAAATAAAAAAAGTTCTAAAAATAATAGATGGCAACAAGAGTCTTATGGAGGAAGATAGAGGACACACATCACATTTTGATTACACATATACAGTTGATTACATCTATCTATCTGTATAAAATGAAAATCGGATATACAGGTCGTATAAAAACTCGGAAACTATGGAGCAGATTTCAATAGGGTTTTCACTGTTTTCATGCCAAACAATTGAATCTCAATTCAGTTGTTTGCATGTCTTGTGTTTCAATGCAGGAGAATTAAATGAAATTCTGTACATATTATGACAAATCCCAAAGATGGAATGATTAGATGTTCTATACTTTGCACTAAACACACAACTAAACCATAGCCTTTAAGGAAAGATAACTTTACAATAATAATTATTTTGAACACTAAACAAAACTTGAAGTATTCTTTCCTCAATTCAAGATATTCAGTTTTTAAACGCCATAGATAGCCATAACTTAAAGTATTCATTCCTTTAATTCAGGATATTCAATTTTTAAATGTCATAGAGAGCCGTAAAAAACAACAGAGATTTTCTTTATGCATGATCTCTGGACAATGTCTTTGGCCATCAGCATTAGTCTTCTGTTTACAATAATATTATTCCAGATTCACTTTTGATATTTGTATAAAAGGCTGATTCTGCGGAGTTAAAGTATCTGGCGTTTCAAGCAAAACGTATATCGATTCTCTTCGCAGTTGAATCAAATGTGAGTTTCTAACATAATCTAGTGTTGTTCAGTAATGTAGTAACGCAATTTCTTCATCAAATTAAAGCAGCATGATACACATGAATCTTTTTGGATGAATGAAAATAGCCAACTATACTGGGAAACAGTGGGAACTCTCCTAGTTCTTAAAAAAAACATACACCAGTAGTTAACAACTTTAGGTGAGAGCAAACAATAGAATATAGAGCATAGATAACTGAAGACACAAGACATTAAATATTAGTGCAGGATAGGAAGAGATGACAGAATGGATTATATTCTTTGGGAGAATGACAGCAAAGAAGAAAAGCTATTACTACAAGAAACAGAATTTTTGCTGTGCAACAACATACTGCATACTAGTAAAATTATTTCTTGTGCACTGTGATGTGTTGGTTTTTTTTTATTGGAAAAATTACATGCCATGCTTTTAGCTCACTATTGTATGTGATGCTGATGCTCTGCATGATGCTGTGAAATATCAGTGAGAAAGTAAACAAGGAGATATTTACAAACTGTTATGATACAACCTCATACATTAATCCATGCAGTGTAAATTGTTATTAAGTGGCATTACCTTTCCAAAAGCTGACCCTCCATGTTCTGTGGTAAATGATTTCGGCGTCACACAATATGGGTATCAACGTTTCTGTAATTCATTTATTATTCCATAACAGATTAAAATGTTTATTGATAAGTATTATTTGGTGTACCAGGGAAATGGAATGCGATAGGCTATTACAAAATTAGAGTATCAGCTACTTTAACTATCACAAAACTTGGCAAAGTATATTTCTATTCAACACATCATTTATTTTAAGAGGATAGTAGCTGATTTGTATTTGGTTAATAAAAGCAAAATTCTGTGCTTAATTATGTTTGTATACTTAAAAATGTGTGGATTTTGTCTGGTGTAGGTATAGAAGGAAATAAATGGATTAAATGAGAAGAAACTCAAAATTTTATTTGTTATTTTTAATTAGTTTAATTTGTTATTGAATGGTTAGTACATTTTAATAAATACATCTGTATTTATAATGTTAATTGAAAATCAGTTATTTAATTTCATTTATGTTAATCAGTAACATATTTTTTCTCTGAACAGATTTTGAGATAATTATCTATAGTTGAAGATATAAAATAGCAAAAACATCTTTCCATATAATTTGTTTGTCATCTTCTACAATGCCAACACTGTTTCAAAACTAAAGTTAATCATGAATATTACATAATTTAAAAATAAGTTTAAAAATAATCAAATTTGAAGTTAATCTGTTCTGAGAAATCTTTTAGTTAGCAGTTAGAAAACCACCCTTAACATTTCTGATTTTGTTGATAACAATTTAAATTTTTTCAATCTGTGTGTAAGACTGTATACAATTAAAAAATAAATACATTGAGTAAATAAAGTTATATATTTACCAAGATTTAAATAAGTATATTTTTGAGTGGATTTCCTGTGCACTACAACTTTATGAGTAAGAAGAAGTACATGTTAGAAACACAAAAAAAATATATTTAAATGAATTCTGTATTATTTTATGCTACAGTTTCTCAATGATAGTTATATCTGTTAAATCTATACAGACATGTTAGTTTTTGATGTTAGTTTATTATTAGATCTAATGATCCGAAATTAAAAGCAATATTTCCCATCAAATATTAGTTTCAGCGTAAATATAAGCTTAAGGTTTTCTTAGTAGATTATTATGTAGCTCCTGCATTTTACTGTTTTAGCAGATATACTTTGAACATATTATCAAACATGCAACAGACATTAATATAAAGTGTTTATAATAAATGTTAATTTTTTGTAACAGTACAATATATCTAGTTACCCTGTTTTATAAATAAATCTTCAACTAAAACAGACAACATACAGTCAGTCTGCTACTTCCCTGCATTCATTTTTACACTGTAGCTAACAATCAGCCCAAGGGATTGCATATTTGTGCAATCAATTGGCGTAAATAATATTATACAACAAGATTCCGACTTAATAAATAATAACGACATTCATCACTCAGAAATGCAGGCTTAACCCAGTCTCTTTTTATCCTGGACAAGTGTAAGGAATAGGGTTTTGCTTCATTAAATTAAAATTTGTAAAGTTTGTATAGTTATAAAACTGAATATTAATAAGAATGAGTGAATTACACGGCGATGTAAAGAATTCGCAGGTGCTTGTTTTCCTGATATGAGCCACAGGAAATATGATTATATTTACTTCTTACACATAGTTGCAATGAAGGAGACACACTATGTTGTTAAACCATGTGGCCTTAACTTCAACATTACTGAAATAACGAAATTTAAATGAGTACTAACTAATGCTCTATAAACTCAAAATACAAATTCAGTACTTAAAGCAAGGCAATCAGCAGAATATTCTTAATGATGATTTGAAGTTAATAACTTATAAAACAATTGCATGGTTACCCCTAGATCACTGTAATGCTGTCTGACATTTGAAGAAAATGGATTGATTGAGGATAAAGGAATGGTCAAGAGAATGGCTGCATAGTTTATGACTAGCTGCTATAAAGCTCTTCAACTTGGGACAACTTGGCGAACCAGAGGACCCATAGATGCCATATGATCTTCGACTCTTAGTTTTGATACTACGAGAACGACAGGAATGATGATACTGTGGGAACAAAATAATTACCGATGCCTGGTCTGTGTAATTTTTGATTGGTTTAGTGTAAGAAACCAACTTCTCCCCTCCTGCCCCTTATCAGAACTTTAATTGTATATATAGAAAACATTGGCTGAAAAAACTGCCAAGGAGATTTCCTTGTTTCCTTTTTTGTGATTGGCATGAGAGGACCATCTCAGTCTTGGATTATTATGCATCATAGCCAGGGAACTTTTCTAGATACCCCGCCAGTTCAAGTGACAGGCATCCACCCCCTGTACGGGGAACTGTAAGTGTACGCTCTCTTCCTCCTACGTGCCTCATCTGGCCACTGCCAGATCTTCCCACTGTAGTTGCACCTCCTGCCGTCGCATTCCCATCGAAACGGTCTCTCGGTAGGTGGCACTTCGCCTTCCCTATTGATGTCTTTCTCCAGAACATGTTGGCAAACATCCATGGGAACATGATGAACATCAGCCCTATTCCACCAACCATCAGCATTGCCAGGGGTGCAAAGACTACTCTCCAGAAGTTGACTGACAGAGGGTTTAGGACACTGTTGGAGGAGAAGAGAGTATCAAAGTAGCCGACCGGCGCGGGACTGGTGGTCTCGTCTGGCCAGGGGTCGTCGTCTGGAGGCTCGGTCGGTTTGGGGGGTCTGGTCGGCCTCGTCGGTCTGGGTGGTCTGGTCGGCCTCGGCGGTCTCGTCGGCCTCGGCGTCGTTGGTCTCACTGTGCTGGGCCTTTGTGGCGCTGGATAGTCCACATCGTCATCGTCATCGTCATCGTCAATGTCATCGTCTTCGTCACCATCGAGATCGTCCCCGAGGGTTCCAGCTCCGCCGGCGGACGTCGAGCTGCCGCCGTTCGTGTTGACTACGTCAGAGTTGATGACGATGTTGACCTGCCCGCAGGCGTCTTTCTGGGCGCCCATCGTATTTGATATCGCGTTGGATGCACTTATCGTGATGCTGGGGCACCCGTTAGCGCCGTGTTGCGACGCTGGCGTGACGGGATAGTAATTGTTGGGTGGTGCATTTACAACTGTGGGGCGTCCTGTAGTTGAAGGAGGATGGTGCAGTTGCACTGTGTAACTGTAGGAAGGTGTCGTGGTGGTTGGTGGAGCGTAGTGACCGTACGTTGACGCCTCCTCCACGATTATTATCACAGGTTTCTTTTTGGGTGGGTCTTCGCTGTAATAGTTCCACTGCTGGGGCCTTCTTGTCGGCTTGTGGACGGTGGGTGCTCCGTACCCTGGCCTGACTGCCCAGCTCTGCCCACTCAATGAGACTGGCTTCTTGATGATTCCAACAACACTACCATCGTGGCTGTGTTCCATGACGGCGGGCCCATGGTTATTGTTGGTGTAGGTGTGGTACATTATCAAATCGTCGAGTGACTCGATCCCAGAGGGTTCTCCCGGCCACTTCTTGAGGCCATCGAGTTTGGAGCTCGTGGACACGGGGACGAGCTCTTGAGGTCTGCTCAGAGGCACCGCGGATGGAGACCTCAAGTCCGGGAGGGTGTTGGCGATGAAGTTGGTGAGCAACTCTATCGAACCGTCGTTGACCTGTTTTTCGGTATCGTTTCTCTCACGTCTCAACTTGGACGGCACATTATCTGCGGCAAATCCCATTTTCTTACTGATACTTCTGTCATTGCTTTTGGAGATCTCTAACCAATAGGCAGATTGGTTATATCGGTCGTGTATAATGTTCTTCCGCAGTAAATTTCCTCTGTGGCTAGTCTGGAGATACGAGTGGTTTTTGAAACAGTGGCACAGATTTATTTTTACTACTATTTACTCGGTGTATAGTACTGTTCTGAGCCGATATGCCTAAGCTGTTAACTGAGTTGCTGCTACTATGATCTATGCCAACGTACTTACTAGGAAAATTTGCGTTTAGTTTACCACGAATATGTGGTCGGCGAGGTGAAATATTCTCGTCATTTTTTTTTAGACGGGTGACTTGTCTGTACAAGTCTTGAAAGCTCCAGGCACCTTCTGACACGACAGTGCCACTGCGTCTTCCTCTTTCACTATTTCTTTTGACCTCAGTGTGTGGGGTTCCGACATTTTTCAGAATTTCCGAGGTTTGTTCTTTGTTTTCCTGTCGTAACATTGGGTCATTAGCATAGGCATCACCCTTTCCACTTCTAAATGACTTTCCGCTGTAATTTTTGCTGACTTTGAGATAATCACGTGATTCAGGAACGCTGTTAATGATTTCAGTTTTCAATGGAGTTGGATATCTGCTATCAGTATTTACAGGTAGTAACGCCTTATTATACTTGGACCTATTTACTGTCAAATACCGTTCTTTTGACGTGCCGCCATTACCATCCTTGCGCGTGTCCCAGAGAAGTTCTAATCGCCTCAGCTTTGTTGTTGGGGCAGATTGTTTGCTTTTGAATGGAATGTCTACCCGGAGTGAAAAGTTCGTACCATTATCGTGATTAAGATTGAGCATATCACCTCGCGTCTCCCGTGATAGTGTATTGTAATTTCTATCAGCCTGTTCCATTTTATGCCAGGCTGTGAAGGTTCCTATATGCTGATGAGATATGGTATCACTTTCGTTTTCGTATTTCTGTTTTACAGTAGAATCGATTAAAATTTTACCGTGAGTTTTATTATCAGTCAGAATTCCGCGTAACTGGCGAGTACAGTTGGCGTGGGTTTTCCCCCACTTGGAACATCGCACAGTCTCAACGCTCCGCGCTAGTTGGAGGAACTGGCGCTGCCACTGGACGGCGGGGTGGGACATGGCGACACGCGGTGGAGGGCGGGCCTGGACTCCTGAGTACCTGGGAGTGAGGCTGGAGACGACGGACTGCTCCCTGCTGGGTGCAGATTCCCCTCCGCTGGCGTTGACCGCTGGTTGCTCCGTCCTCGGCTCATCTGTCACACAACAAACAATTAGCTAGACAGGTACAAAAAAATACACTGCAGTTATTACACCCTGACGCGAGTTGACCATGTAATATCACTCAGAATTACTATGCTAAACTCCAAATTGAAAAACTCGAAATAATAGCAGCAAACTCGGGCTACAGATTTTGTTTGAAAAGTCATAAATGATGCCAACCTTCAAGGTTGAAACTCCAACCATCAAACTGAAGAATAACAGGAAAATTAAAATTGTAAACAAGTTCAAACATCTTTGAGAAACTACAAGCTGGAACTCAAATGAGAAAGCATCAGTCGACGACAGAGCAACTAAACTGAAACAAGCACTTGGCCAACCGATAAGAAGAAATCTCTCTTAATAAATTCAAAATTCAAACAGTACTACTCCGCTGTTAAAACCCGAAGCAACATATGCTAGTGAAATACTATTCAAGCTAAACATAAAATCAACAACAGATAAATTACAAAAGCAAATAGAATAATCATCATAACAATCATTAACAACGAACACCAAACAAACGGACAATGGAGATTTTTACCAAAGGAAGTGGTATACCTGGAAATTGAGTTGACAATAGACACAATGCAAAAAAGGTGAGTTGCCTTTTTCTGTCACATTACAATATTACCAGAAACCAGGCTAATAAAGCAGTTATTCAACTATTTTCGGAAAAGTAAAACAATAAAACAACAGGTTCAACGAAATCCAGGAAGACTTAGGAGAATTAGGCATAACAATGCAGCAAATTAAAAATAGAAGAGAGAAAAGATATAGAGGAACATCAACATAAGACTTAAAACTAAAAACAATTGAACGAAAACAATACACCATAACTGATAAAAGAACGGGCAGGCAGGTCAGAAAGAATGAAAAAGTTATGGGAGCACAAGAGGAAGCTGAACAACAAATATTTATCTAACACTGCGAAGACTTAAATGCATATGGACTGATTCAAGTGCTCCAATGAGGACGTAAAATCTTATATATATATAAAAATAGACGTGTTTTTTCCTATATTTCACTTTTCAGCCACCACTACCTAGCACAGATCACTGATGTTTGTGGGTGGAAGTAGCATGGAGTTTCCTGTCGTGCACAACGTTGACCGAATGCCGATAGCTGTGGGGATGTGGGAGATATAATGATTAAAGTTGATCAGTGCAGGGCGATTTCATATTTTGACCAAAAATTCGTATCTTCGTATACTTCTCTTTCCTGCCACAACTACATAACATAGACTTTTGGTGTTTGTGTGTGGTAGTAGAATCGTCTTTCCTGTCGTGCACTATGGTTGTTAGATGTCGGTAGCTATGGGGATGTGGGAGATATGGGGGTTGAAAGTGGTCGACCTGTGGCAATTTCATACTTCTGCCAAAGACAAAAGTGTCATGGTGTATAACTTTTCAGCGAAAACTATAGATCACAGATAACTGGCGTTTGTGTGTAGTAGTAGCACAGAGTCACCTTTCGATCACAACAGCGGCCGAATTTCAGAAACTGTGGTACTGTGGTAGATATGGTGGTTGTAAGTGGCCGACCAAGGATATTTTCGCATTTCGAATGTCTCCGCATATGTCACTTTTCTGCCACAACTACATAGCATAGAGCATTGGTGTTTGTGTTTGGTAGTAGAATCGTATCTCATGTAGTGCACTATGGTTGTTAGATGTCGGTAGCTATGGGGGTGTGGGAGATATGGGGGTTGAAAGTGGTCGACCTGTGGCAATTTCATACTTCTGCCAAAGACAAAAGTGTCATGGTGTATCACTTTTCAGCGAAAACTATAGATCATAGATAACTGGCGATTGTGTGTAGTAGTAGCACAGAGTCACCTTTCGATCACAACAGCGGCCGAATTTCAGAAACTGTGGTACTGTGGTAGATATGGTGGTTGTAAGTGGCCGACCAAGGATATTTTCGCATTTCGAATGTCTCCGCATATGTCACTTTTCTGCCACAACTACATAGCATAGAGCATTGGTGTTTGTGTTTCGTAGTAGAATCGTATCTCATGTAGTGCACTATGGTTGTTAGATGTCGGTAGCTATGGGGGTGTGGGAGAAATGGGGGTTGAAAGTGGTCAACCTGTGGCAATTTCATACTTCTGCCAAAGACAAAAGTGTCATGGTGTATCACTTTTCAGCGAAAACTATAGATCACAGATAACTGGCGATTGTGTGTAGTAGTAGCACAGAGTCACCTTTCGATCACAAAAGCGGCCGAATTTCAGAAACTGTAGTACTGTGGTAGATATGGTGGTTGTAAATGGCCGACCAAGGATATTTTCGCATTTCGAATGTCTCCGCATATGTCACTTTTCTGCCACAACTACATAGCATAGAGCATTGGTGTTTGTGTTTGGTAGTAGAATCGTATCTCATGTAGTGCACTATGGTTGTTAGATGTCGGTAGCTATTGGGGTGTGGGAGAAATGGGGGTTGAAAGTGGTCAACCTGTGGCAATTTCATACTTCTGCCATAGACAAAAGTGTCATGGTGTATCACTTTTCAGCGAAAACTATAGATCACAGATAACTGGCGATTGTGTGTAGTAGTAGCACAGAGTCACCTTTCGATCACAACAGCGGCCGAATTTCAGAAACTGTAGTACTGTGGTAGATATGGTGGCTGTAAGTGGCCGACCAAGTATATTTTCGTATTTCGACTGTCTCCGCATATGTCACTTTTCTGCCACAACTACATAGCATAGAGCATTGGTGTTTGTGTTTCGTAGTAGAATCGTATCTCATGTAGTGCACTATGGTTGTTAGATGTCGGTAGCTATGGGGGTGTGGGAGAAATGGGGGTTGAAAGTGGTCAACCTGTGGCAATTTCATACTTCTGCCAAAGACAAAAGTGTCATGGTGTATCACTTTTCAGCGAAAACTATAGATCACAGATAACTGGCGATTGTGTGTAGTAGTAGCACAGAGTCACCTTTCGATCACAAAAGCGGCCGAATTTCAGAAACTGTAGTACTGTGGTAGATATGGTGGTTGTAAATGGCCGACCAAGGATATTTTCGCATTTCGAATGTCTCCGCATATGTCACTTTTCTGCCACAACTACATAGCATAGAGCATTGGTGTTTGTGTTTGGTAGTAGAATCGTATCTCATGTAGTGCACTATGGTTGTTAGATGTCGGTAGCTATGGGGGTGTGGGAGAAATGGGGGTTGAAAGTGGTCGACTTGTGGCAATTTCATACTTCTGCCAAAGACAAAAGTGTCATGGTGTATCACTTTTCAGCGAAAACTATAGATCACAGATAACTGGCGATTGTGTGTAGTAGTAGCACAGAGTCACCTTTCGATCACAACAGCGGCCGAATTTCAGAAACTGTAGTACTGTGGTAGATATGGTGGTTGTAAATGGCCGACCAAGGATATTTTCGTATTTCGACGAAAGGCATGTGTCTCCGCAGATTTCACTTTTCTACCACGACTACATAGCATAGAGCATTGGTGTTCATGTGTGGTAGTAGAATCGTGTCTGTTGTCGTGCACTATGGTTGTTAGATGTCTGTAGCTATGGGGGTGTGGAAGATATGGGGAATGAAAATGGTCGACCTGCGGCAATTTCATATTTCTGCCAAAGACGCATGTGTCACGGTGTATCACTTTTAAGTGAAAACTATCAATCGCAAATCACTGGCGTTTGTGTGGGGTAGTAACACAGAGTCTCCCATCGATCACAACGTTGGCCGAAATGCGGTAACTGTGGGAGTGTGTGAGATATGGTGTTTGAAATTGGTCGATCATGAATATTTTCGTGTTTCATCCAAAGACTTGTGTGTATCCGTAAATTTTACCTTGCTGCCGGAACTACATAGCGCAGAAGACTGGTACTTGTGTGTGGTAATAGTATCGAGTCTCCCATCGTGCACTAGGGTGGTTAGATGTCTAAGCTGTCAATATGAATTCTTTACAATCACGAACGAAGTCGTGGGTACCAGCTAGTTTGTAATAATAATAAATGGATGCTGAATTTCCCCTACAATTGGCGGTAATTTCAATGCATTATCTACATCTACATCTATACTCTGCAATTCACAATTACTGTGGGTGGCAGAGGGTGCTAAGCACCAATCCTAAATCAGTGTATTCCAATTCCGAACAGAACGAGGAAAGAAAGAATACATAAATTTATCAGTACGGCATCTTATTTCTCGAATCTTACACCCCCTGTCATTGCGACCTAAATAGGTTGGCGGAAGAAGTATTTCGTTGCACTCGTAAATTAAAGATTTTCGCATATTCTCCAACAAATTCAAACGAAAACGACGTTGTCTGTCCGCCAAACAATCCCAGCCCAACCCACGTATCAGCTCTGTGACACTTACATAAGGACTGTAACTAGCAGTCACGAATCGAGCGGTTCTCCTCTGTACCTTCTCCAACGTATCAATCAATCCCTTGCGATACGGATCCCAAATTGCACAACAGTATTCCAAATGCGGACGAACTAGTGTTTTGTACGCAATTTCCTTTGTATGAGCATTACAACTTCTCAAAATACGACCTATAAAACGTAGTTTAGAATTAGCTTTACCTACAACTGAAGTTATGTGCAAGTCCCATTTCATGTTGCTTTGTACTGTTGTTACGCCTAGATACTTCAGGGAGTCTACCGTGTCAATAACTGAATTGTTAACTTTGTAATCGTGAGTAAAGGGGATCTTTTTATTACTTATTTGCATTGCCTTGCACTTTTTGCAGTTAAGTGTGAGCTGCCATTTATCTGGTCAGAGAAAAATTTTCTTTGTGTGCAAACACTAAGTGCAATCATCTGGCAAGTCAGGTAGAAGATCTGAGCGTACGGAATATACGGTTTCAGTTGGCAGCAGGTATAACATCCTTGGCGTCAGTAAGTAGATGCGGCCATAAAACCATAGCTCCAAATTTGACCATTCTAATTATGAGTAAAATAATCGACGGTAGGCGATTGCAAAATGTTGCAAAAATGTGGTGAAAAACAAAAAGAAGATGGCGGTCTCTGTAAGTAGCCGTAGGGAAGAAACGTCTACTTCTCTAGAAGCTGAATCGGGGGGCCAGCATGGAGACGTAATAGTACTAGTTCTATTCCTTAACGATCTTGGAGACATGTTAACAGTCGTTTGAGATTATATGCTCTTGATGCAGTTATCAACATGAAGTGTTTTACTGATCTTTAAGAAATTCAGCCTGATCTCTACGTCATTTCAACATGGTACGATAAATGGCAGCTTAAATTAAACTGTGATAAGTGCAAGGTATTCTGCATAACGAATAAGAAGACAGCACATGCCCACGAGAACAAAGTAAGACGTCGTTTCTTGAGAAGTTTGAAGTATGTAGAGTTAGCCAGTACAAAGTAACATGAAATGAGATCAGCGCATAACACCCGTCACTGGAAAAGCTTATTCTAGACTCCAAATCATAGGTCCATTTTTGAATAATTGTAATGCATGGGTAAAAGAAACAGCGACCTCATCTGGAGTCATAGTGCTGTTTGGGATCCGTATCGCAAGGGATCGATTAATAGTATAGAACAGTAGCTCGATTTGTGACCGTTTCCCCACAGTCCTTACGAAAGGGCTGAGATTCCCTGCTAGAATGCTGCGAAATACTTTTCTCCAACCTCTGTTGCAATCACAAGACAGATAGTATAAGTACTGATGCCTATATGGATTCTTCCTCTCCCGTACAGTTAGGGACGGAATGGAAATTAGTTTTGGAGCGAGGAACCTTCAGCCACACACACTTCTGTGAATTGCAAAGCACAGAAGTAGATTTTCTCAGTAGTCCCTGACAAGAGTTGACCAAGTTGTGATACTATACGTGGATGTTTATTACCTTGAACACTGCAGTTTATTTCAATTACTTACTTAAGGGGACACAGTCGCGAACAGGTTCAAAAAAAAAATCGAATTTTTCTTTTTAGACTTGTTAAAAGCTCAAATTATTTACCCTCAAAATGCCGTTTGTTTCTTGTAAATTTGACGATTAGATTCAGAGTTATTAATTTTTTCGTGATGCGCGGTAATAGTGTGTCTGTATTGTAATTACATTAGTTTCTTTTCTGTAAAATTTTTAATACAGTTTTTCTTAAAACTACATATTTTGATCTTCTGGTACACTTTTCTCAAAAACTAAGACTGATAAAGACATCAGACTTTCAGCATCTCTTGTTAATAATACAATGATTAATCAAATAAAAAAAATGGGACCTATCGTAACAACAAGAACAAACTTACAAGCTCCAAGATATTTATAAAAGTTATAATTTTTTGTTTTTTAGAACAAAAAATCAATAATCATAAACTATATAAAATTTAGTAACAAATCTTTACGTGATTTGCAGATGATGTTTTATCTGTATACTGCGAAAGTTTCAGGTCTGTATCTCCATAAGTTTCTTCAGAAAGTGTACCTGAAGTTTGCTTGTTTTAACATTGATTTCTTATGGGAGGTCCTTCGCGACTGTGTCCCCTTAATAACAGGATAATTGCCAGCGTGTA
Organism: Vandiemenella viatica; assembly: GCA_031002005.1. NCBI lineage: Eukaryota > Metazoa > Arthropoda > Insecta > Orthoptera > Morabidae > Vandiemenella > Vandiemenella viatica. The sequence continues at coordinate 34,030 of CM061918.1, read as the reverse complement.
AACTCTTCAAGTCATGTGGAAAAATGTGAGGAGATAGTCAGACTAGGGTATTATAGAATATAAGATATTTAAGGAAAAATCCTTAAACATTTTTAGTTGGCAGTTCCAACAAAATAGATAATCTACGACAGAAAAACCCTAAAACACGAGGAAGGGATCTAGGCATTTTTTTTTTTTTTTTTTTTTTTTTTTTTTTTTTGTAAATATTGGTTGGCACGTATTTGGATTACCTGTATAATGAAATATAATTTATTAATACGATAGGAGCAAGACTGTCCGCTCAAACAAATAGTTTTAAATTGATGGATGGCGGGAAAGTGGAAAGGGTTTCAAAGCTAATAACAATAATAATATTTAATTAAATTGCGATGGAGCCACACTCCGGTGGCAATTTCCCTACACACTCATCTTTTCTCCTTTCCTGCACCAACCTACATTTGCCCTGTGCAAATTTTAGCTTTAAATTCTTTCAACGTTTTTGGTAAATTATTCATCACTTCTCTTGATAACCTATTCCAATCCCTGACACCCTTACCCAAAACAGAGAATCTTCCTACACCCTTGTGCCTGAAATCGAGTGCCAGCTTGTGGTCATGGTCATCTTTTCCCTTCCATGCATTACTTTTAATTCTTACACCAATATCTTTCCATGCTTCATATACGCCTTGGACACTTCCATGGCCCTCTTCACCCACCTTCTGTCTTCCAATGAATCCCATTCCAGATCCTTTATCATATCTATTACTGATTGCATTCTGCGGTAATTTTCAGAAACAAATCTAGCAGCCCTTTTTCGCACCCTCTTCAACTCCTGTGTTTTATACGCAAAATGTGTGTCCCATACTACACTACCATATTCAAGCAATTGTCTGACTAAAATTTTGTAACCCAATTCCTTTACTTCTCTCAAACATCCACTCATCACTCTCTCCAACAAATGCAGAGTTTTAAAACTTTTTCCTACTACCTGACCAATGTGTCCTGCCCAGTTAAGTTTGTTATCAAATGTAATGCCAAGATATTTACATTTTAAGTCTTCAACGAGCACCCCACCTTATAATCATAATCAACCTTTAGTTTTTTATTTGTGCATCTCATAAGCTGACGCTTCTTCCCCTGTTTACCAACCCAACTAGATATCCTGTCCAGATCACCTTGCTAGCTGTTTACAGTCCTCCATTGCAATCAAATTAAATTAAACAAATAATTGGAATTGGAGACCAATGTCACCCTGTGTATACTGTTAAAACGATTTGACGAAAACCGGAAAAGTTTTGTAAAGAAGCAAGTGGTTGAACAAGAACCCGTCAAGTGGAGGAAGTGTTTCGAAATGATCATAGTTGTAGAACGTGGGAACATTAATGTAACTAGCAGTTACAATTGACTGGAGGGAGAAATATGAGATTCGTAAGAATAGTAGAAAGAGAGAGAAGACGTGTCGTATGAAAAGGAAGAAAGTCAAGTAGCAGAGGAAGGAGTAATGACAGCAGGTGGAATATCAGGCATATCAGAAGACTGGCTGGAGGAAGCTGATGATGGATCGTCAGTGAGTAGCGAAGAAGAAAATTAATGCAGATGAATTAAGAGGTATAGAGGAAGAGGAAATAATAATGTGAAGAAAAGCAATGAAATGGACCATGAAGATATAATACTACCAAGGGGGAAGGGGGCAGAAATGAAACTAGCAGGATATGAGACTAAGATTTATCAGCTTGTAAATGAAATAATTCAAACAATTATTAAGAAATTAAGAAGAATATGGACAGAAAAGAAGAAAAGTTAGGTAGTATTTGAAAGGTGTCGTAAAAATATAGAAAAAGATTTACTGCAAGAATAAAACTAACAATGAGAAGTGAAGAGGTACGACAACGTTAGACCAACGTTGAATATTTTCTATTTAAAATTATTCCTTAGTGGATGCCGATCTGGCCTCACATTGGGGAGGACGGCGGTTCGAATCCCCGTCCGGGCATCCAGATTTGGGTTTTCCATGGTTTCCCCAAATCACTCCAGGCAAATGCCAGGATGCTTCCTTCAAAAGGCCATGGCCGAATTCCTCCCCATTCCTTGCCCCCCATCCTTTCCCGTCTCTAAAGACCTCGCTGTTAGAGAGACGTTAAGCAGATAAAAAAACCCTTAGTGGATGCCTGGAGTGAAGTGCCCGGTGTTTCTGAATCGGTCTACAACTCAGGGGTGTAGCTACTATGAGGCTAGGCGGTGCAGTGCACCGGGGCCCTCACGCTCAGGGGGCCCCCAAGCATACCTCAAGGGGCCCCTAAGCGCACCTCTAGGGGGGCCCTCAAGCGCAGTTTAGAGAACCCACGAGCCTTCTCGGCAAACTGGCGACTTTTTTTTTTTAAACTCTACCGTCGTCTAAGGGGCCCCTGAGAACACAGGAGCCCCTCACTAAGAGCCCTCGCTGCTCAGGGGGGGCCCCAACCACTGCTCAGGGGCCCCTAAAGAACAATTCAAGGGCCCCCATCCTCAGTTCAGGAGGCCCCTACCAGCACACAAAGCAAAAAAAAAGGTCGCCTGTCTGGCCTGAGGGCCCAAAATAAATTTTTTGCACTGGGGCCCTTGTTGACCTAGCTACGCCACTGTCTACAACCCCGAGCACAGAGAGAGATACCTGTCCAGGAGTGGCAGCTGCGTATCGTCGCGTCGTCGACGGAGAGACCCCCAACGGTAGTACGGCCGCAAGAGTGACAGAGTTTCTAATTGCCGCGTTGCGCCTCTGCCGTGGCTACCCTAAACTTATCCCGGTAATCCTACTAGGTGCAGGGGACCTACTGTTTAACGTGGAATCCGAACCACGGAAGCGTTCTAGCGCACTTCACATTACACACAAGCTGTGCTAGGTGTGAAGGTCGTGTTAAAGGCCTTTCAAAATCTCGACCCACACAGGGTTTCGAATCTCCAGTTAGTCGGCCTGGCTACCGAGCCACCTGTCCGCTTACCAATAACTGGAAGAAAAGAAGACGAGACGTGATAGGAAGGTCAAACTGATCGAAATTGGGAGATTTGGTGCTTGTAGAAAACAGTTAGGATTAAGAAGTGTTAGATTTAAGAGCGCATAAATTTTATTTGTAACCAGTTTTTTGTGTATGATCTTGAAGTGTGTTTGGATTTTCGATGATCATGGCACTTGTCAGTCAATGATTCTTGATTACGTGCAGTGTGTTCAATATGTTAAGATGTTCTTATGTGAATAGAATGTGAACGAATTACTAAATCGACATGACAATGAATCTTTGGTGAAGTTTTTCGGACTTGCTATTCAGCAAGCAATCTGTTTTCTAGAGACGTGATATAGTTGTTTTTGAATACTTTTATTTGATTTAAAGATCTGACATTCCGTCTTATCAATTTGTTTTTGATATAACAATTTGGTTTATTTGTTATCAATTTTCATCATTATGTATTCGCTTTATTGTACAATTAGTGCGACAGATTTAACTCAGTAGTTTGTTTGGTTTTAATATTTAAGTTAAAATCGTCGTGGCTGATGCAAGTGACAAGGATCTGCTAGGAACATGGGTGAGGGGCCAGGAAGTGTCAAGACCGAACATCTCTCCAGAGAATGCTTAGGCAAATTAAGTTCCAGTAAAAATCACCAAAGAAGATGATAGGTGTCCTCTGAGCAAAGGAACAACACAGCCAGTAACTATTGGGCAAGCTTCAAAGCCCTTTCCAAACGCAACAATTGAACCTCGTGGTTATTGGAAAAGTGCCGATGCATAAAGGAGGGGTGACAAATATAGCCCAAAATTATAGGCCAATCAGTTTCACAGCAGAGGTAGGTAAATTAATGGAAAGATTGATACGCAACCACATCAGAAATATACGTGAGGAGTGTAAATCGTTTTCACGTCACAACATGGCTTTAGGCAAGTACATTCATGCAAATATAAGTAGAATATATACAAGATATTTCTGATGAAATGGAAAAGGGTGGTCAAATTGATAGTGTAGCACTAGACTTTTCAAAGGCTTTTGGTAGAGTGAGCTTTAAAATGATAATATATAACGTAAAAACTATTGGAGTAAATGACAAAGTGATACACTGGGCAGAAGGATTCATAAAAGACAGAAAGCAGAAAGTTAGGGTGGGAAATGCAGTATCAAAAGAAGTGAAAGTGGTAGTGCTACAGGGTAGCGTATTGGGACTAGTGTTGTAAAAAAACGGTTTTTTTCTGGCTTGAAAAAAAAAAACATGAAAAAAAACTTTGAAAAAAAACATGTTTTTTTTTCTGGAACACGTTTTTTTTTCACAACTACTAAATCTCGAATTTGTAAGGCAGTTATCGTTTAAAATGACTATTTTAGAGTTTATTCTAAGTACTTATCTTAGTTTAAAATCTACTATATTTTTCTGGTTCAGTAGGAAAAAAAATACGAAAATATTGGCAAAATTGACTGAAATTTTCTTAATAATATTTTATCCATGATGGATTGGTGGAACTTCCGCGACTGTGATGTCAAATATGGGTTGTAAAAAATACAGCAAATTTTCTTTATGAACGGGGATTTCCCGAAAAGACTAGGTTGCGCAGAAGGAATCCCCATTCCCCATTGTTTGGATTGATACTTGCTATTTGAAATAGTGCTGCCAACCCTTTTTATAACTTATTGGGCTTTCCTTATATTCGTATACTTGTTAACTCTCTGACTCATTAAATTGTCAGTAAGGGAGCGTGCATAAACCACATAGCTCTTTGGCCTCCTGTGAACACCCCCCCCCCCCCGCTCAAGTAGCACCTAGCACGTAGCTATCTTCCGTTTTGATTCCAGAAGACATTTTGTACTGTTTTCTCTTGTCAGACTATTGTAAATTACATACGGATATAATTAACTGAGGTAAATAAATACTCACATGCTGTTGTGAGTTCAGTTCCTCATTTTAACTGTGAAAAATGTTACGAAAGGAAAGTTACGTGCCAGGCTCGGAACCCCCCCCCTCCCCCCCTCCCCCCCTCCCTCCCCACGTAGCCTTCCAGCTAACCCCTCCTCCCTCTGGACCGAGTCACGTAGTTTGTGCACGGTCCCTAATTATGAATCGTTTCTTTGCAACCGTTCGTGTAAACAAACGATTGAAAAGAAGTAAAGCTCCTATTTTGTGTGAAAATGGATTTTAATTCAAACTTAAAAGACCGTAATACAGAACTATCGGCGCAGTCTTTATGCACAGTGTGTACTTCGCTCACAATTTAAAATTGCAATCTCAAAATCTTTTGCGTACAATACAAGGGCAACCAGTAAAAGAAAATTTAACTATTTCTGAAGTTATGGATCTAGAGGAGACAGAAAATTCCGACACCGATCGAACTAGTGTTGGTAGTGCTGATACTAGTGAATGTGGTACTGACATAGAGAATGATTAAAATTATGTTACCTATATATATACACTTATGAATCATTATGTGAGACATTATATGATTCAGTAAGACTTAAAACACACTTGTAAAATGGAAGTTCCTAAAATAAAACTATAATTTATCAAATATATTGTTTTCTGAAAAAAAACAAAATTTAGAAAAAAAACACGGGTGCTAGGTTTTTTTTCATGTTTTTTTTCACAAAGCTGAAAAAAAACATTTTGTTTTTTTTTCAGTTTGCAACACTAATTGGGACCATTGCTATTCGTTATTGTAATGAATGATTGTATTGATGGTTCACTATCAGAAGTTAGGTTGTTTGCAGATGAAATATTGCTGTATAATAGGATCAAAATAATAGATGTCTGCGAACAGCTGCAGGGATATCTGGACAGGATATCTAGTTGGGTTGGTAAACATGGGGTGAATATAAATGTGAAGAAGAGTCAGCACGGACGGGCAGGAAATGCCCAATAGCGTCCCGTGTCGCCATGGCCCGCCATGGCGACACAAACCTCCAATGATCATCATCATCATCCTATGACGTACACCGATAAAAAACTAAAGGTTGATTATGATTGTAAGGAAAGAAAAGAATTGCTTACTGATGACCAGAAATATAAATATTTTGGCATGTCATTTGATAACAATCTCAAATGAGCAGGACACATTGGATAGGTAGTAGGAAAAGGTTTCAAAATGCTGCACTTGGCAGAGAGAGTGATGAGGGGATTAACCAGATATGTAAAGGATTTGGGTTATAAAACTTTGGTCAGAACATTGCTAATATGGTGGTGTAGTAGGGGACCAATATTTTGGATATCAAATACAGGAGTTAGAGGGGGTTCAAAGAAGGGCTGCCAGAATTGTCTGAAAATTATTGCAGAACAAAAAGATCTGGAATGGTTTCATTGTAAGACAAAAGGAGAGATAAACGAGTCATGGGAGTGTACAAGGGGTTATATAGGTGATGAGGCATGGAAAGATATTAGTGTTAGAATTAGGAGTAATGCAAGGGAAAAGATGACCCTGACCACAAGCTGGCACTTGATTTTAGTCACAAGGGTGTGGGAAGATTTTTTTTTTTCCGTAGGTAAAGTGCAGGGATTAGAATCAGTTACCAAAAGGAATGATGAATAATCTACCAAAAACGGCGAAATAATTTAAAGTTGAAATTTGCAAGTGGCAAAAGTACGTGGGTACAGGAAAGGGAACAACAAGAAGAAGAGGCATAACTATACAGTGAGCAGACTCTGAATTTTATAGCAGTATTTAAAGTTATAATTTACATATTTTTTGTTGTTTATATGAAATTAGTTTATATGTGTTTCATATATGAAGTTTATGCAGCATAGATTAATGAACGAACTTACGAGTATCTGAAGAACTCGTTGCTTCTTCCATCAGAGAAGTGTGTGTTATTGGCATAGCGACGGAAAGGCAAATGGCGTGAAAGTGGAATTAACGTCCCTATGCAACGGACGAATCATCAATATGCACTGTGGAGATGTTTAATGTAGGTCCCTGGCACGCAGTATTTGGGAGCGTCCATATACTACTTGTTTCAGTCTAGGGGGAAGGTCTTGGGTAGAAAGCTACGCTGGAAAGGGGGGAGGAGGCAAGTAACGTATGTTTTTTATTTGTCATACTTAAAACAGGGCACAGAATACCCGACAGTATGTGGATACCGATATTTATTTCCATTATTTAATTATCTCTGTATTTTAGATACCCTACTCAGTGGCAGGGCCGCGGTGACTTGTAGTCATAGTGTTCGTGTTGCACGGGGCATGCGCATTTCAGCTAGCCGACACGCTGGGGCGCATTGCGCGGTGCCTAGACAAAGATTCGCTTACAGATGTCACGTGGGATTTTCCTCGCCAGTCAGATTGGTATTGTTTGGATGCTCTAAGAAAAAAAAAGCTGTTTTGATTCCGTTCGCCGCGTATCACCACACCGCTCGCTGATAAAAACATTTCTAATTTTGTTCTGTCAGATTAATTTTAGTGTATCTTTAATTACAGCACTTGCTGAAGTTTTATTTCAAGTTCAGAGTGTGCTGTGAAATGGCATTGTACACTAAAGTATTCGAGGCTTATCGAAAATATTTTTCACCGACTTTTCAATATCAAAACGGCGTCAATAAGCGACTGGAATGTTTTAAGTGGGACAAAGAATCATTCCCCGGTAACGTAGAATGAAAGGTGACAGAAATGCAATGCTGCAAAGGGAACCAAAAAATGCAGCTTTTTTCATTTCTTTTACGTTGCAGGTATAGTTTGTTCTATTTTATCAACCAATAAACAATGAAGAATGAGATTAGAAGAATGTTTTTTTTTTTTTTTTTTTTTTTTTTTTTTTTTTTTTTTTTTTTTTTTTTTTTAGTAATACTTCATTAAAAAGAAAACTGATCCCCCATCTGTATCTGAGAAAGAGGTTTTGCCAATAATTGGTCATTTGTAGGAGAGGCTAGTGTCACCATTTCATTTAGAATATTTATGATTATTGGAAAGCATACAAAGCAAATATCAGTCGGATTCATTATATACGCGATAATTTTAACGGTAGTCTGGAAACAGGAAATAGCACAAAATGTCGTCTGGAATTAAAAGGAAAAAAAAAAAAAACTACGTCATAATGGTGGGAGCTCAAGGCAAAAGCCACGTCAGTCTCTGGAGGGAGAGGGGGGGGGAGGGGCCAAACGAGAGGGTTCAAAAAAGAGGCTGAAATGGAGAAACATTGTTTATGGGCACTCCCTTGTAAGCTATGCACAGGTAACAGAGTCTATTGGGTGAATTATTAATTCACACAGAAGCAATGCGGCCATGATTATTTAGATCAGGTTTAGGTATTTGCAAATTAATGAATTGTTATTTAGAGAATTTTCACGAGCAGTATCTACTCACCTCGCGGTCTAGCTTCGCAATGCAGTGCTGCCAATAGCAGCAGCAGTACTGCCAACCTGCAGCGTACAACTCGCTGCTCTGCCATTCTGAAACACAAACATCAACATTAAAAGTGGCTTCTCAACTGACGGAAGACCGATGTAACAAAAACACCAGCATCATTCCAGTCAAAACTCAAATAATTTTCAACAGTACTTAAGCTTGAAGCACAATGCAGCAAAATGATTGTCATTGAATTATCCGGAACAGAGGAAATACTACAGACGTAACAAAGGAAAATAGTCACAGAAGAAGGGCCATAAAAGAATAAAAATAACTTTTCAAGAAACAGAAAAAATTTATGTTTATACAAGAAAGAAAATTACAGATATATTTTGTCCTTATGGCTTTTACGCTCGTCAGCGTCCAGGTCATTAGAACCATCCCCGCATTCGCCTGGAATGATGCGTGGAAAACCGATATCTGCATGGCCGAATGGGTATCCCAACCCGCGCCCTTCCAAATGTCAGGTGAGAGCGTTACAATCCACCCACCACGCTCTGTGACTGTATGAAAAAGGAAGATGTACAATTTGTGTACTGTGGATTGACTAGGAAAATATTCGACTTCAAACACTATATAAGAAACAAGAGGGGATTTGGAAAGACTTAAGATCAAGATCAAAGAAGAAGTCGTCAACAACAAAGACGACTCGATGAAACTACATAATTGTTGGTTTTTGACAAAGCGCTGTGAATGAGCTTATGCCAAAATAATACTTTTTTGCTAGTTTCATTCTCAACCTACAAAGTATATTCAATGTGTTTTTAGTATTACTAGTTTAAATACGTGATAAGGTCGATACTGCAGACAGATATCTAGCTGCTAGGTTGTAGCTGCTTTGACATAGATCTGATGACAACTTTAACGATTGCTCGCGTCTTTATTTTTTAAAGAAAAAATTAAATTAATATCTTAGTCTCCTACTGAACGAGCTACAAAATTTATAAAACTATGCGAGGAAAGTGGGAGGGAAAAAAAAATACCTTTTCCGCTTTGCTTTTATGTAACTCTCCTAGAATATATTGTAATTTTGCAGACTTTTAATACTATATTCGGTTTTAGCTTAGTAAGACACATAGCGTGGGCGAATCAAAAGTCTGTAACAAGCTGGAGGGCTGACACAGACAATAGCAGGACTCCAGTTCCCTTCTACAGTCCTAATACGTACAATGTACGCATTAGCGTACAATCAGAATGTATCATGTTCTTCCAGAGATGTGAACTAAATATCCTTGATATCCCTGTTTTCACTTTTGATGTGCCGAACATTATCTGGAGTCAACACCACCGCAAACTCATTTTCTGAAGATAATTTCAGTAATTTAAAGTGACCAACTGTGACCCTACCACTTCACCAGCGTCCAATGTCCCAAAATTTATTCTCCACGTTTTCACAGAACTTGGACCAGCAGCTTTACCAGAGTGAAGTGGGTTCAGGCTACGATCATTATCACTAGAGTCCTCATTCTAGGCTGTCCCTCCAGGCACACAACACTACAAAAATAAGTATGGAGATAGAAACAGAATTCATAAGAACGGAGTTTCTCCCGGCATTGAGAATATGTGTATATAATTGCTCTCGGGTGAGTAGCCGCGTTAAATAAGTGTTATTATTATGCGATATTTCGGCGATCACATACTCCGTCGCCATCTTCCGAACATGGCGACGGAGTATGTGATCGCCGAAATATCGTGTAATTATAACACTTATTTAACGCGGCTAGTCACCCGGGAGCATTATATACATATATATGTATAGAAAGAGAATTGTTTCCCAGCTTACAGCCGCTACTTAGTTTTGACGGTTGTTCAGCCTTATGAATTATTCAACACACGACCAAACAGTAGGTGGCTGAGAACTACCCTCAACATTACGTACTGCACATAGAAAGATAATTTAATTTAATCTAACTGATATTGAGTGCACGCTAGGGCAGCAATTTCCCATACACACCAATTTTTAACCTTTTCTGTACCCGACGGATTTCAATTTTAAATTCTTTCAGCGTTTTTGATAAATTATTCATCATTTATTCCTCTCCCTGAGCCCTTACCTACGAGAAAGAACTTTTCCACATCCTTATGCCTGAAATCATGTTCAAGGTCATCTTTACGCATCCAAGCACCTCTCTTAAATATTCCACCAATATACGCCTTGCCCACTCCCATGACTCACTTCACCCTCCTCCAGTCTTTCAGTGAATCCGATTCCAGCTCCATTATCGTATCAGTTACTGATTGTGTTTTGCGGTAAATTTCAGAGACAAATCTATTAGCCCTTCTTTGCACCCTCTCCAACTCCGGTATCTGATAACCAAAATGTGGTTCCGATACTACACCACTATATTCAAGCAATGTTCTGACCAAAGTTTAGTAACCCAATTCCCTCATCCAACAAGTGAAGGATTTTGAAACCTGTTCCTACTACGATGAAATGTGCCCAGCCCAATAAAGTTTGTTATCAAATGTGATGCCAAGGTATTTTCATTTCAAACATTCAACAAAAAATTCATTTCCCACCTTATAAATACAATCAATCTTTAGTTAGTTTATCTGGATACCTAATTATCGTGTTATTCTTTGCATTTATCTTCATCCCATGTTGACGTATCTACTTAGATTCCCTGTCCAGATAACGCTATAGCTGTTCTCACACTGATTCCTTTTGGCCCTATAACATCACGGCGCCTGAAAACAATCTAACTTCCAACAGTAAACCATCAACACAATCATTCTTTAGAATAACGAATATTGATGGTCCCAGTACCCTGTGACACTTCCATTTTCATTTCTTTTTACATTGGATTTCCTACCATAACGCTTTACTTTCTACCTTTCGAGAATTTTTCTACCCAGCACATCATTTTTTCATCCCTCCAAAGGTTTTTACCTTATTTAGCACCATTTTATGGCTCAATCTGTCAATAACCTTTGAAAGATCTAGTGCTGCTGTATCTATTTGGCCTCCCTTGTCTGAAATATTTTGGTTATAGCCTACAAGATTCGCATAAATATCCTTGCCTAAAGCCATATTGCCAACTTGAAAATCATTTATGTCCCTCACAGAAGTTTCTGATGTGGTTGTATATCAGTTTCTCCATTAATATACCTACCACTGATGTCAAACTCGTTGGCCTGTGGTTTTAGATCCTATTTGTTCCTGCTCCTTTAAGGACCGTTCCTACTATCGCACTTTTCCAATCCTCTGCTCCATACTCAATATAAATAACGTTTCAAGATTATGTACAAAGTCACGTCCGACTATCTTAAAGACATCCTTAGTCATATTACCTATACCAGCTTTTTTAGCTTTATTATTTCCTTCATCATAGCCTCAAAATGATTTTAAGGATTTTATTCTGCTCATTTCTAATTATGTAGTTAAGTTCGACTTCGATCTAAACCAGTTACATAATATCTCTGCCTTTTTCAAACCCTCAGAAAGTTCTTCTTCACCCTTATCTATTATTGTCTGAATACCTTCCCTTCCCTCAGTTTTCTAACATTGCCATAGAAGTTTCTAGGTGCATCTGTCAATGGTACTCCTAACAAATAATATTTTTCATAAACCCGTTTTAAACCACTCTCTTTGCTTTTATCAATTCCTTGGTTGGTTGTCTGAAGTATTCCCTGCTGCCTTGATGAGGCGGTCCGTGGCAAATGTATCGACAGGTAGCACCAGGACTGAATAAAGACTCAAGTGACATTGATGCTCAAGAGAGAGGCGCCCAGTGATCTTGGAAGAAGCGCGAGGAGGACACAAGCGGATGAAATGCGAAACGCATCCACACGTAGGGTGCAACAAATGTGCTGGGACGTTCGTCACATCGCTCTAGAAACAGAATACTCACGGTGATCAGGGTAATGGTGAGCCCGGGCCCCGGGTGAAGACTGAACGTCGGGCCGGACGCACTCTGCCATTACCACGGTCGCTTCCTCCTGCACACTTTCGGTTTTCGCCAGTGCAGTTAGCAATTTGTGGACGCCCACTTTCACTGACTGGAGTGGACATCAAGCGAACGGTAGCGTAACCCCCGTCATTTGGGAAGAGAGTGTTTGCTCGTCTCGGTTCGGGGACGTGATCAGTGCACCGAGGACAAGGACTAGCTGTCCGCTGACTGTACGGGCCTCAGTCTACACGTAACACCAAACAGCGCCTTCTTGAGTTTGTTTTACTCTTAAAGCCCTCCGGTACCTGCGTCCGCTATGTGGAATATCATTCAGCGAGCGTTACACGAGTAACGAAGTCCAGCACAAGTTAAACGCCACAAATTTGATCTGTTCTTCTTCTACGGTAGTCAATCCTGGGATTGGTCTGCGGTGGTCTTCCATTCAGCTCTACTCTCTGCCCTCCTCTTCATATCTCCTGCAGCCAACATCTTCCATTATCTGCTGGATGTATTTTAAACGTGGTCTTCCTCGATATCTCTTTCCTTCTACCATTCCCTACAGTATTGTTTTTAGTAAGCTCTCATGTCTTAAGATATGTCCAATTAATATCGTACTCCGCGATTTTATGCTCTTCCCTATAGAGTAATACTCTCCTGCCTTCTCAAGAATTTCCTCATTAGTAATCTTGTCCCTCTGTTACTGTTATAAATTTGCATGGGGCGGATCCAGGATTTTGGTTTGGGAGGGGCTTGAGCAGACTTTGGTTTGGGGGAGGGGGGGGGGTTTGGCTTGAGTGGATTTTTGGGGAGGCTTGCCTTTAGTGGATTTTGGGTTTGGGGGGGGGGGGCTTGAGTCGGGCAAAAGACCTCTGATTAAAATGAATTGTCCACTGACTGGAAATGGATGTGTTCAACTACTTGGAAGCCATTTGCAGCCATTAATGACCTTCATGTTCCAAAACAACTGTGCGTTTTTCCAGGACGACAATGCAGCATGTCGCCGAATAAAAATCGTTCACGATAGGTTTGAGGAACATTGTGGACAGATCGAGAGAACGATTTGGCCATTCGCATCGGCAGACATGAATCCAATTTTACGTACCTGGGACAGAATCAAACTGTCAGCTATTGCGCAACGTCGTGTGCAGGTAAAACTTTAGGGAGCGTGAACAAACTACGTGGCTCGGTCCAAGGGGGCGGAGGGGGGGGGGGGTTGCTAGGAAGCTACGCTGGGCTGCGTGGAGGGAGGGGGAGGGATTTCCGAGCCAGGCCACGTAGCTTTCCTTTCATAACATTTTTCACAGTTACAATCAGGTACAGAACAAACAACAGCATGTGAATATTTATTTCCGTCATTTAATTATCTCCGAATGTAATTTACAATTGCTGACAGAAGAAAACAGTACAAAATGTCTTCTGGAATAATAGTGAAAAAAGCTACGTGCTACGTGAGGGTGGGGGGGGGGGGGGGAGGGGAGGAGGCAAAAGCCACGTAGGGCTACGTGGGGGAGGGGGGGGGGTGTTCACGGGAGGCCAAAATGGAGCTACGTGGATTATGGACGCTCCCTTATGGACGGCTGGGTGGATATTCGAGATTTAGACTGTTTTGAAAGCTTGGGATACGGCTTATAGTTTGAGATGCATATCATCACGAACTGTGGATGAAGAAGAAAATTAATTTCTGATGAAAATAGTTACAACGAATTGAAGCTATCCTAACGACATCTATCAGTCCGTAAACCCTATATATTGCGGTAGTGTTGCAAAGTACTAAATGCGAAGACGATTTAATCGAGTGTCATTATACGAGTCTGATTCATCCTATATATCAAGTGTTGATAAATTAGTGGCGAAAATTTACAAGTCAGAAACAACGTCCAAGAGTAGGCGAAGGACTTCAGGGAAAGAAACATAAAACTAAGAGAGTTTAACCAGAGGTGGAGCTTCAACGTAACTGTGACCACTCTCTGCCTTTTGTTAGATTTCTTCAAAATTTCGCAGCCAGCTTTACCTTTGAGGCTGACGCATTTCATACCAGATACCACACTGCAAATGTTTCAGGAAATCAATGTACACAGGATTTACCACCTCAACTGCTTTGGTCACTATGCGAATTGTCTTCCGGTTTTTGGTGTTTAATGTGACTTCCCTTTGAAACAATTTAAAGCGATTTCTAAACAATCAACTCTTTAGTTGCCTATGTATAACAGCACCACCAGCAATTTTTAACGACTGCCAACATTATCTCCAAAATTGTTTATAAAACCTAAGTAAAGAAATGATTCTGTAATGGTTCCGCCGGGTGTAACATGTATGTTACTGGAGGTTACACTTTCGAGACTAACAGAGCAGTAAGGATGTAACAAAACTGTTACGATACTTAGTATGACCGGAGACGAACATTTGGTTCAGTGTCAGACGATTTCTAAAAATCTGAAAAAAGCGATCCTGCTTTAAGGGGGTAGGTACAGTAATAAGGTTTCAAAAAAATATATTTTTTTCTTTTGATTCACAAAAATAGTTTTTACTTTTGACTTCATCTCGTTGAAAAAATTATTTAAATATCTTTGATAGTGCAGGAGTTATGCGTGATTAAGCGAAGTCCTGCACGATTGACAGCCACTTAAATCTTACTGCACTTGAAGGTAAACCAAATCTTTAACCTTAAATATCTCAAAACAGCAATTCATCAAATGGTTTTAAAGATAACTTTTTTTCCATATGCATAGATCTTTTTCAAATTTGCAGGACATATTCTACATACTAATTACTACAGTCCTAACCATTATTGTTTATGCAGCTTTTCCCCAATGCAAAATATGCCTTTATGTTCAAGCAAAAAAAAGCAAAAAATTTAATTTCTCGAATTTTCTTTTATTAATAACAAATCTAGAGTTAAATATGTTATATTATTGGTTCAACTTATTGCCTTGATATCAGTTTACAATCTTAAAAAAAAACATTTCTGAAAAATTTCAAATACTATGCCTTCTGTCATTAAAACCCTTCACGACAACATATTTTTTACTGTCAATTTGGATGGTACATTAACCTATTGCTAAACAATATTTTTATTTTAAAAATCAATTTTTATATCTAGCTATAACAGTTCTATGGAGCTATGAAATTTGAACCCTCAAATTTAAATGGATTTGGAGAAAACGACATTTCAATTTTTTCAAATATTTGTATGTATTAGGTGTACCTACCCCCTTAATAACTTTCACCGCCTTATTAGAGCTGTCTGCTTAAGGCTTCTGAAGGTCTCCGGTTCGATTCCCGAACTCGTGGAGATTATCAAAGGTCTTAAATGCGAACTTCAACTCAGGCCCAACTTGATGTGTGTATGCGCTTCTGCAGTTTGGATCCAACTTTAAGCTGTAGTTCCCATATATTCAGTCGGTAACAAATAACCGAGCGTGGTGGGTGAGCGGTTAACGCTCTGCCCTCGTATTTGGGAGGGCGTGGGTTCGAATCCCCGTCCGAGCATCCTGATTTGGGTTTTACATGGTTTCGCCAAATCACTCCAGGCGAATGCTGGGATGCTTCCTTCAAAAGGTCATGGCTGTATTCCTTCCCGTTCCTGGCCTTCAGTCCCTTACCGCTTTCAATGAACAAGGCCATAAAAAAAAAACAAGTACTAAATTCTTTCTCCGAGTGGTGATTATAGTGTTTTACGTCACCTCGCATGCCAGTCGTGCGTGCCGGGATTTCCTGTCCCACTGTACAGTTGCGGTGTGCATTGTGGCGGCGGAACCGTTGGGTCGCCGACCCGCCCACGTCCCGGGTCGGTCCCACTGACCCACATACCACGCCGCCAGCTTCCGGACAGCGGATTCCAGCCCCACAGCACGCTGCACTCAACAATCAAACCTCTCTGGTCACGCAAAACTTTCAGCTGGATAAAGTATTCTCACGTAAAGAAACAAGTCCTAAAACGAATCCCAATAGACGCAGTTTGTAAAGCGAAGGAATTTCGCGAGATAAGAGGACAAATTCTCTTACCTCAACCTCGCCATTGTGATCTTGGAGAAAGTGTCAGGAAAAACTGGAGAAGAAAACAGAGTTGATGGCTTTTGAAAATGACCTAATGATATGCGGGGACAGGATGTCTTGTGGCGTTTAGAGACACAGGTAGATATTTCGGGTATTAATGCAAGTGAATCTACATGGTATATACCAAAAGTAGTAGGACTGATTTTTTCTAAAAAAATTATTGAAGATATCTTTACAATTCCTTAATCCTCTTCGAAATAGTACCCTTAGGCAGCTACACGCCAAAAATGTCGCTGCTGCCATTGGCCGTACGCCTTCTGGAAGTCAGATTCGGGGACGCTGTTGAGAGCCCTCGTCGATGCTGCTTCAACGTCCTGGATTGAGTCAAACCGCTGTTCCTTCAGCTGTTTTTTCATCCATGTGAGTAAGAAAAGTCAGATGGAGCCAAATCAGGACTGTAGGCGGGATGCAGCAACGCGGCAATGTCAATTCGGGCCAACAGTTGGCTCATGACGGCGCGCCTTGGCACGGCGCATTGTCGTGATGCAGAGTCCAGTTGGCGGAGATGACTGGTCGGACGCGATTCACTCGGTCTCACAGGCGGGCTGACACTTGCACGTAAAAGTTCGAATTGACAGTTTCTCCAGGGGAAACGAACTCCTTATGAATCACCCCGTGACTGTCAAAAAACACGATCAGCATTGTCTTGATCTTTGATTTGCTCATGCGAGCCTCCATTGGACGGGAGGATCAAGAAGGCAACTGTTGGCCCAATTCAGCGTTGCCACGTTGTTGCACCCCGCCTACAGTCCCAATCTGAGGCAGCTGAAGGAACAGCGGTTTGCAATCCAGGACGTTGAAGCAGCATCGACGAGGGCTCTCAACAGCATCCTCGAATCTGACTTCCAGAAGACGTATGGTCAATGGCAGCAGCGTAATTTTTGGTTTGTAGCTGCCTAAGGGTGCTATTTCGAAGAGGATTAAGGAATTGTAAAGATATCTTCAATAATTTTTTTTTAAAAAAATCAGTCCTACTACTTTTGGTATATACCATGTAGATTCACTTGTATTAATACCCGAAATATCTACCTGTGTCTCTAAACGCCACAAGACATCCTGTCCCCGCATATCATTAGGTCATTTTCATGATCACAACCACAAAGAAGAGAAGCTAATCACGGCAGGAGAACAATTGAAGACCGTTAATATCTGTGAAGTGCCGTGCGGGGAGAGAGGAAGGAGACAGGCAGAGAGATACAGTATGTGAGAAGCGTCAGCAGCCTGCTGTGGAAAAAAGATGTACAGAAAGAAGTGAGGGAGTAATTTATGTGTGGCAGTATGTTCGTATTCTCACGTATGCTGGCGAAACATGGACGTTGAAGAAGCGAGATAAGGTAAATGCGATTGAAAAGTGGTGGTGTAGTTTGATACTCACATTTTGGCTATCAAATAAAGGAGTTGGAGTGCGAGCGTAGGAGAGCAGCTAGATTTGTTTGTGGAAATTATTGCGGGACCCAGCAAAGGAGCTTCTGGAAGACAGGAGAGGGTAAAGACAATGCTGGGAGTTTAAGAGGCGTAGTTTTGCGATATGGCTCGGATGAATATTGGTCGGTGAATTAGCATTAGTGTATGGAAAGGAAATAATGTCTGCTTCAAGCATAAGGTTATCGGAGATTAGAATAAATTACCAAGGGAAGTAATGAATAATTTTCCAAAAACGCTGAAGAAATTTAAGGTTCAATATGTAAATGGCAGAGGTACATTGGTGGAGGTATTGATTACTCAAAATATATAGGATAATTACAAACAATAAAATAATTGGGAGCAGTTGGTAGCTCAATGGTTACGACGTTTCGGATTCCACTATAAAGTGTAGGTCGCCTGTAGGGCTAACATCCATAGTTGTAACACGATGTTTACACATCCACAGCAAAAGCCAAGCTAACAGAAGGCTTAACGTGGTCCTGGTTGGCCCAAATGAACATGAAAACGGGTAACCGGAAGACGGGAAATTGCCACCGAAGCACGCGCCCTATTGCGCGTCCAATTATTGGCAGGGATATCCCTAAAGGGTACTTCGGCCATTGAGTGACAGTTTTCGATTTGTCGCGCATGAACATCTTGCCATGGCTACCCTAATCTGACCTGTAGTCCTACGGGGTGATGGGACCTATAGCCTTAGGTGGAATCCAAATTTTACATGACCTAAGCATAGCTTTCCCAGAGTTGTAGGTCTGGTTACGAACCCGCTAAAATGTCTCACCGAGAACGGGATTTGGGCCAGGGATCTTTCGATTTGCAGTAAGTCGCCTTAAACCAAACCACCTGACTGCAAAAATCGACAGATATGTAGGATATACAAGAACCAATAGAAATTTCACAGAAAATAGGGGAAATAAGCATAAGAATGGAAAAGGAAGGACACAGAAGGCAAGACTCAAATCCTATGGACATATTAGGATAAAGGGAGAAGCATATGAATACATGAAATGTAGATAGAAGGTAATAAATAATGAGAAAAGAATTGATCATATTCCTTGTTATAAGAGTAGGCAGTAAGCTCGAGATAAAATGTTTAAGCAACAATATCAGCGGTGCATGAGAAAAATTCACTGAAAAACAAAATTACCAAGTGGAGATGAATTTAAGTGTGAATAAAGAAACAGAACTGTGTTTCTAAGGAGCATTAGAAGCCTGATATGTGCCACAGAGAAGCAAGAGAGTAATCTGTCATACATACTATGTGCCTATCGTGACATATGCTGCTGAAACATGGACAATGAAGAAGTGGGACATCAGCAAAGTACAAGCAAGCGAAATGAAGTTTTTAAGACGTATAATAGGACTTACTAAAATGGACAGAATAAGGAATGAAGTGATTAGATGGACCATAAAAGAGGAACCCCTACAGGAAAGGGTAGAGAGGACCAGACTGAGGTGGTATGGACATGTGAAGAGAATGGAGGCTCAGAGAATCCCGAGAAAAATCCACGAAATTAAGACGCGTGGTAAACGACCCAGAGGAGACCAAGAGATGGATGGCTGAGAGGAGTGGAGGAGAGGACTGGTGACAGAGAGGTGGGGGGAAGAAAGAAGGAAATGGAGAGGCTTGTGCATGAAGCAGACCCGGCCAGTGGCTGGAAACTGTTGAGGATGATGATGATGAACTATGTAGGAGAAGGTGTTTCGTATTAATTGTAACCTGACTTCACAGTTGCTTCCAGTTGTACAAATACAATAGCAATCCTTATGTTAGTTCAGCAATGCATAGTGCTAATGTAGTGTATATCGCCGTGTATTCTCGATCCGTCTTTCTGATTCTACGTTAAACTGTAGAGTCCCTGCATCAGGTAGGACTACCAGGTTAGGCTAGGCGGCAGCGATAGGGGCGGATAGCTCAGCCGATTATAGACCCTGTCACCAGCTCATTAGGACCACACGAATTTACTTTACTGTACTGTAGATGGGACTGATTCTTGTGGAGGAAACAACTATTCTGATGTATACATTTAAATATAATTATAATTTATTTATATTCATAGCGAAAATAAACAGCTTTCACTTACTTTCAGACTACTGTACGTAGTTTCAAAGACATACGTTTTTGTGGTAACCTAACATATATTTTTAACAGATTTTTGTTTGTAGATTTGCAATTGTTATGACCAAATTCTGTAAATGGGGGGGTCGGTTCGCCCCATTTAATTTGAATAGCCGAGAAGGAAAAATTTTGTTTTTATTTTATTCTCATGGCAAACATTTTTGTTCGTTTCTTACCAATACAATTTTTACAGTTAACACCTCGAACATGGGAGGAAATTTCACCCCTGATTGTGTTTTTCCGGAAATAAAAAGAAAACACGTCAACCTTAGATTTTAGTCTGATTAATTATTTCGCAAAATCATTGAACTCGGTTATTTTCAGTTGCGGAAGCTTCAAAATCTACCTCTTACCACAATTAGCCTCGTAGTGTTGTATCTGACGTCGGGCGGGACAATGTTGGTATAAAACTCAGTTATAATTAGCTGTTGACAGAGTTCATAATTAGCGGTTTGAGAGAAGCGTGTCACTTAATTACGTTCTGCCTGGAAGTTAAGATCTCAGATATTCCGACTCTGTAAACGGCTGAGAATGGGAATTCGAGAAAGGATCGTTCTGTGATGTAACACTTGTTTCTCGTCAGTGAAATTTTCAAAATGTTTCCACAAATGCGATGCTTTAAAGGTGCATTTAGCTCATCAGCTGGTGTGTAGGTAATGACTGTCGAAAATCAGCTGTTAATAATATCAGCACACCACAGAATAGCCGTTAGTTTTCACATAAATCTTGTAATGTCCGATTCAACGCTTCCAATGATTTTTTGTTTTATGCGGCATTGTGCATTCGTTCCAGATTATAATCTTGCATTGCTAGAGTACTTATTCCTGATGTTTTTGAAATGCTGCAAGTTGGTACTTCACTATTTTGTATATTGAATGACGATTTAAGTATTGAGTGTGCTGTTGGACAGCTATCCAGACGAGTCATCGCAATTGCTATTGCCAATGCAGTATTATTTTGTGCACACATAGTTACCAGCATCATTGAAACAAGAGATGTTTTTCGTGTGACACCTGGCGTATTCGTTGAACCAATTCTTAGGGCTCGTCTCCACGACGTGTGGGAGGCAGTACGCGCCTTTCATCTTCTACCACCTGGCGGTGGGTCGAGGGACGCGCTGTGGGAACGTACCTTTATTGTGAGTTAGTGATAGTTTCTCTCTACTTGTCAACTCGTGTATTTCAACAGTTTTAAGTCTTACTCGAACAACGCACACCATTTAACAAAAAAAAAAAAAAAAAAAAAAAAAAAAAAAAAAAAAAAAAAAAAAAAAAAAAAAAAAAACCGTGCGCAAATCGGTCCAATAGATTTTAGTCTATATCGAACACACATACGAATATTTCCTTAAGAGAAACTAGAAAAAAAAATACTAACGAAATAATTGACATATTAATATAAAAAACACGTGCGAATTCGAATAAACCGTTGTGTCAAAATTTCAAAGCAATGGTTGATTTAAGATTTTTAACAAACGAATATTTACATTTTTTTATATAGATTTCATTCACTTAAAAAATTGTAATTTATTCGATGAGAAACAGGTTCCTTTGTACAATGCAAAGCGCGTAGCACTTCGAAATTTTTGTAGGACACATCTGATCTGCACTAACTGCGTATTTACATGCTGATAAATAGTTTTCTCCTCGATCCTAGCTTATTTGAACACAACGGTAACAATCATTTTTTTTTTTTTTTTTAATTGCGATGGAGCATAATCTTCGTCTGAAATTTCCCGGCCCAATTGGTTTCCTATTTTAAATTCTTTGTGCACAAATTTCCTGTTCAAATGCTTTTACCCTTTACGAATTTTAACTTTGAAATCTCTCAGTATTGTTGGCTAGCTGCTCGGTGCTTGCTCTGGTAATCATTCCAGTCTCTCCCTTGCCTACAAATGAAAGTTTTCCTGCTTCTTTACGCCTGAAATCGCGGTCATAGTCATCTTTACCTTACCAAGATCCACGCAAGCATCGTCAGCCCCAACACTCTCTTCACCCTCCTTCTATCTTTCAATGAATGACTCTTCAGAAGATTTACCATGTCAGTTATGCCGCCCAGACCCCTACATAGCTGTTCAGAGACCTCCTCGTTGCAGACGTATTTTATAGTATTACTAGCCTCGTACCCGCGACTTCGTACGGGTGGATTAAGATTTTTTTCGCCAGAATTGAATATAGAAAGTTGTTGGTAACGAAGGATTGGTCCCAAACAACACCGAGTCGGCATAATATGACAGGAAAGCTATCACTATATCATTCTACCGTCGAACCTGTCTCTTGAAGAGAATCAATTTCCAACATATTTCTGTCACCATTTGATAAGGTCTCTAAATTTCGTGACTGCAACTGTTAATCATACTGGAAAAAATGTCCTGTGCCCTTCATTCAGATTTTCTTGTCAAATTCCATCACAACGATATAGCCATTTAGTCATCAAAACGTAACAAAAAGACAGAGACTTACTTCCGTGTTTATAGTATTACTAGCTGTTACCCACGACTTCGTTCGTGATTGTAAAGAATTCATATTGACAGCTATAGAAATCTAACCACCCTAGTGCACGATGGGAGACTCGATACTATTACCACACACAAGCACCAGTCTTCTGCGCTATGTAGTTCCGGCAGCAAGGTAAAATTTACGGATACACCCAAGTCTTTGGATGAAACACGAAAATATTCATGATCGACCAATTTCAAACACCATATCTCATACATTCCCACAGTTACCGAATTTCGGCCAACGTTCTGATCGATGGGAGACCCTGTGTTACTACCACACACAAACGCCAGTGATCTGCGATTGATAGTTTTCACTTAAAAGTGATACACCGTGACACATGCGTCTTTGGCAGAAATATGAAATTGCCGCAGGTCGACTATTTTCATCCCCCTTATCTTCCACACCCCCATAGCTACAGACATCTAACAACCATAGTGCACGACAACAGACACGATTTTACTACCACACATAAACACCAATGCTCTATGCTATGTAGTCGTGGTAGAAAAGTGAAATCTGCGGAGACACATGCCTTTCGTCGAAATACGAAAATATCCTTGGTCGGCCACTTACAACCACCATATCTACCACAGTACCACAGTTTCTGAAATTCGGCCGCTGTTGTGATCGAAAGGTGACTCTGTGCTACTACTACACACAAACGCCAGTTATCTGTGATCTATAGTTTTCGCTGAAAAGTGATACACCATGATACTTTTGTCTTTGGCAGAAGTATGAAACTGCCACAGGTCGACCACTTTCAACCCCCATATCTCCTACATCCCCATAGCTACCGACATCTAACAACCATAGTGCACGACAGGAAAGACGATTCTACTACCACACACAAACACCAAAAGTTTATGTTATGTAGTTGTGGCAGGAAAGAGAAGTATACGGAGACACCAATTTTTGGTCGAAATATGAAAACGCCCTGCACTGACCAACTTTAATCATTATATCTCCCACATCCCCACAGCTATTGGCATTCGGCCAACGTTGTGCACGACAGGAAACTCCATGCTACTTCCACCCACAAACATCAGTGATCTGTGCTAGGTAGTGGTGGCTGAAAAGTGAAATATAGGAAAAAACACGTCTATTTTTAAATATATATGAGATTACTGTGGTTCACACTCACCCACTGACTGCGAACAACCCCTGAGGGATCATTATAACGTAAAAAAGTGTACACCTATAGCATTGCAAGACTACCTACGATTTGCCTCGCATTGCACCCCTAACTTTCTAATATCTACAGTTTAACATTCAATCCGATAGCTGACGGCCCAGGCGTGACTTTTACGATCAAAAACAATTTTTAAAAATCTAAAAATCTTTGCCTCCACGGAGATTTGAACCGGAGACCACGACCCAAACATTAGTAAGCCAGCGCTTTAGCCACTGAGCTACATGACCGCTACACAGAAAAACACTAGAGAGACCTCCATATCCAACGCGTCTGTCTATCGCCGTTCAGTAGTATTTCAAAATTTTGAGACAATATATATTATTTATACAGATAATTTTTCAACCAAATGTAGACAGTATTTTTCTCCTTGTTTCGAAGGAAAAGTGTGCAAAGTTTCATCGATATCGGATGGAAACTGTGGATTTGTATGAAGGACAAACAAACTAACAAACAGACAAACATACATACATTCATCTTTATATATATGTAGATACTATCGGCATACAACGTAACTTCTGATGGTTACCATTGACACAATCATTTATTAAGATAATTAAAAGTAATAGTCCAATACACTATTCTGTTGTACTCCCATCTTCACTTCCTCCTTTTTTGATACCACATTTCATTGTCTTTGCTTTCTACCATCTTAGAATTCCGGTAATCAGCAAGTGACTTTTCCATCCACTCCAATGATTTTGCCTTTGTTTAATACAATTTTATTACTCATTCTTGTAATTATTTAGTTGTGTACTATCAAATTGGCCTCCGTTGTCAATTTCATCCAGAACATCCTGCACTCTAACTGTGATTCATGTGAATATAAACACACTTGTGAATGTTAGGACTGTAACAAGCTCTGCCATCGCAACTCGCAAGCTACTCCACGCCGGCAATCTTAACGGGACACAGTGCCACTTGCGACTCGACTGGGTTCATGCAAGCCTCTGGCGCTAACCTCTCATCCCAACATATCTCTGCTTCATATATTCTTTGTCTACCTCTACACTAATTACATTCGATTGTTTATTCCACTAACAAATTGACCAATCCACGCGTTTTAAAATGACGCCCAACATCCCGTCTCTTCTTATCCGAGACTCTTCCACAAATTTCTTTCCTCTCCCTTCACTTTCAAGATACGTTCGTCTTGAACTTTAACCGTCCACTTAATTTCTTGCATGCTTCTAAAGCACCGCATTTCAAATGCTCAAGTTTTTTCTTGTTTCTGGCATTGCGACAGTCCATGCTTCGCTACCATAAAGTGCTGTGATCCAACATAGTCTACTATTTCAAAGAATTCTTTCTTACTTGGAGACCATCAGACATGTTATGAACGGATTTCGATCTCCTTCATATAAGTTGAAGCGTACACACTATATATGTCTGTGGTATAGTCGTTTCTAAAAAGGCGCTCTATTTTTTTTAGATATTCGCATGCAAATAAACAAAACATTCTAAATGTTGTGTATATATTAATTTATTGCCCCATGTTATCAAATTGCAGCGTGGTCGCATAGACCACGCTGCAATTTGATAACATGGGGCAATAATTTTGTAGTATATACAGGATTTTTTTTTTTGTTTATTTGCATGCGAATATCTCAAAAACAAGGACGCATTTTGAGAAACGACTATACCACAGACATATATACTGTGTACGCTTCAACTTATATGAAGGAGATCGAAATCCGTTCTTAACATGTCTGATGGTCTCCAAGTTAGTCCTAAGTCAGTGTTCGAAACTAAAAAATTTATCCTTTTCAAGAAGGTTATTTTCGCTAGCGCTTATCTGATTTTGACATGGTTCTTGCTTCTGTCATATCATATTTTTTTTTTTTATAGAAAAATATTTCTCGTGAAAATCACTTCATCTTGTTTCATTTGTAACCAAAATCGATAAATGAGATTCTCTTTCAAAGATTAATTTCTCCTCTTGTTAAGTTGGAATTGTACCTCGTGTCGTCACATCATATCTTTTCTACGGCTGCTCAGTTCAATATTTAAATTAGTACAGTAAATAGTTCAGCAAATTTAGAAACACAACTTACGTAAAAATATGTTTTTGTAAACAAACGTGTCTCATAGTGCGTCTTTCGTCCAATTACAATTTCGGAATTGAATTTTAATGCTTCATTGTATTGTATTCGGGTGGTGAAAGCAGGTTAAAAAATCGTTTCATATGATTTGCATTTACATACATCCATCTTTTTGAAGAGGAGAAATCTCGCACGGTTTCCATGTCAGTTGCAATTTTACTTATTAACACAATTTTCTTACTTCTCCTACAACGGGGGGTGCAAGGTAATATCAATATCGATATCCTACAATATCAACATCCTACAACAAGGAATGGAAGGTAATATCAATATCAATAAATATAGTCTATCGATATTTATATCGATGCCATGCAGATATCGATAATCGATAGTATCGGCCGCATCATATGGATAATATCGAAATTTTCCGATAATTGTATACATTAAATCAAATTCAACTGATAAATTTGAGGTAGTTTATCGAAAAAGATTAGGTCTGCAAATATTAAGCGTCAACAGATCCTGAAAACGTAGTTTGCTTAACATTTTCCCATGAAGTCAATTCCTAGTTTGAGTGACAGTGGTTCCTGCCTTTGAGAAAATGCGTTCACTAGGTACCGACGAGGCTACGTTGAGTAAATGATTAATTGCAATTTTGAACATATTAATCCAGCTAGTATACCAATCATGATTAATTTCAATTTAATTTTGTGCTTCACACTTTTAAACTCCTCCTTCACAACTTTCGAAATTTTTTCATATTTTTCATCAATTTTTGTTTTGATAGTTCCACGAAAAGGTAATTTTCGTAATGGTGCTAAGTGCTTCATTAAAACTTAAAACCTTTGCCTTCAACTGCATTAAAAGGTCTATTATCAACACTGATAAAATAAGCAATTGTATTGGTCAGGCGGTCATATTTTTTACCCCCTTTAGCATATTGTAATACGTGCCAGAGAAAAACAAGAACTATCGAACGCATATGTAACGCAACATACAGGTTGATTCAAAATGATTGTTGGGGTTTCATGAATTTTTTACCGGCTGTTTACTAAACATACAAGTATTTTCTTTACGTGGATAAATAGACAAACTCTCAAAGTTTTGTTTTGTAGCAGCCGCTAATCTTGTAGTTAAGTTTTATTCCACCAGATGTCAGTGTTTGCAATATGGCAGCTAACGCTATAGAGAAGGTTTTTTGCACTCTAGATTTTCAAGTGTGTCAGTCAGTTACCGTTGTCCAACGGCACTTTCGAAAAAATTATGGAGCATGCACCTTCAGAGAATTCCATTCGGAGGTGGTATGCGCAGTTCGTGGAGAAGGGCT
The DNA here is from genome assembly GCA_031002005.1 of Vandiemenella viatica. Taxonomy (NCBI): domain Eukaryota; kingdom Metazoa; phylum Arthropoda; class Insecta; order Orthoptera; family Morabidae; genus Vandiemenella; species Vandiemenella viatica. Next base: position 7,164 of record CM061918.1, on the reverse strand, counting down.
GCTTATGCAAAGGGAAAAGCAGTGGGCGTCCTTCTGTGTCGGAAGTTGACGTGAACCGCGTCAGAGAAGCTTATCAACGTAGCCCGCGGAAATCAACAAGAAGAGGCAGCAGAGAACTGAACATTCCGCAAACCATAGTTTGGCGAGTGCAACGAAAACGCCTAAAAATGTTACACCACCACTCTAGGTGGAATATTTCCGATTCTCGACAGGGGCGAAGAAGCGCGTGTCAACGCTTTATCACACTACACCTGCCGCCGTGAGTTTTTATTACCCACAGTATGAATCGAATCTGAATTTTACAGTTAGCGGACTCCCCTTGTTAGTAGTACTATTGCTGAGTATTTTGTTCAAACAACAACAAAAGAGATAGCCCTAATGCTGCCATCATTCTAAGAAATTGCATGTGTCATTCTCCGCTCTTTAAACATGTCCACCACAATCACTCTTCATCTACCGGTGCCGAATCTAGGAGGGGAAGGACCTTTATTTCAGCTCTACTGCCCGTGGCGGTGTACTCCTGTTTGACGGGGTCCCGGCTTGGAAAATTCAGCCACTGTTAACCTCTTTTCATCCCAGCCTCTAAGAAACTGCGCTTGTTTGTAGCGTATGGTCTGCCGTACGTCTGATGACCCTGCCACACATGAATCGGCGCAGAATAATTAAACCAATTCTGAACAGCAAACTTTTCTATTTGTAAGTTGGTAAATTTTGAGGACTATTGAACCTATTTCCACAGATGGAAAGCTTACGCAGAGCCTTTGGAATTTGAGATGCATGTCATCACGATTCAAGACACATGAACTTGGGAAGAAGCAGCAAACTATTATCCCATCAAAACAGTACCAAACAAATTAACGGTATCCTAACGACATCCGATTTTTTCCCATGTGGCATAAGTGTTCAAGGAGACAAAATCAGTATGCTACGATTTGTTGATGACATCGTCTTGTTAGCTGAACAGGCTGAGGATATTGACAAGTTACTGAATGGCATAAAAAAAATACTGAAGGAAGATTTTGGACTGAATATACATCAAAACAAGACAAAAGTAATGAAATGTAGCAGATATGATACCAATCACAGTAGATTACTTATAACAATAGGATTAGATTCAATAGGAGAAGTACCGAGCGTGGTAGTGTAACGGCTAGCGTTCTGGCCTCGCATTCGGGAGGACGGCGGTTCAAATCCCCGTCAGGGCATTCAGATTTGGGTTTTCCATGGTTTCCCAAATCACTCCAGGCAAATGCCGGGATGCTTCGTTAAAAAGGCCATGGCCGAATTCCTTCCCATTCCTTGCCCCCCATCCTTTCCCGTCTCTAAAGGCCTCGCTGTTGAAAGACATAAAGCAGTTAAAAAAAAAAGGAGAAGTAAGTGAATTCTGCTACTTGAGCAGCAAAATTACAACCGACGGCCGAAGCAGGAATGATGTTAAAAGCAGAATAGCACTAGCAAAAAGAGCCTTTACGAAAAAGAGAAATCTTTTAGTTTTGAATATTGATCAAGGACTTAAAAAGAACTTTTTAAAACTCTATGTGTGGAGCACAGCAGTTTATGATAGCGAAGCAAGGACTTAAAGAACACCAGAAAGAAAGAAAATTGAAGCATTTGAAATGTGGTGCTACAGAAGAATGCTGAAAATTAAGTGAACAGACAAAGTGCGGAATGAACGAGTTTTGGAAATGATAGGTGAGAAAGAAGTTTGTGGAAGAAGATTACAGAAAGAAGCGACAGGCTGGTAGGTCATATTTTGAGACATGCTGGATTGGTTAACTTGTTAGTGGAGGGAACAGTCGAAGGTAAGAACTGTAGAGGAAGACAAAGATTAGAATATACGAAGCAGATAATTGAGGACGTGGGTTGTAAGGGGTATGTAGAGATGAAGAGGTTATCACAAGACAGGAAGGGAAGGAGGACTGAATCAAACCCGTCGACTGATGACAGAAAAAAACGACATCTGTCGGTGTTTTTAGAAGTTTATTGATAGTTCGGTAGCTGGCACTAGGGTAGTGGGTCTGAGGAGTTCTGGACTGATAACGAACTTAAGGATTGCCGACCCCGGCAGTGTAGGTGTAGCATGCTTGCTTCGCGTTGCAGGGGTCGCCGGTTCGAGTCCGGCCAAGGGCATGAGTGGTTTTAATTAAATGTTGTGTTTGTCTTGTGTCGTCCTTACAGAATTTAGAATATAATCACACTGAAAAGAAATGTTTACATTGTAAGAGAAACACACACGTTGAGCTGGCTGTATGGCTAACATGGCCAAATGCCATTTTTTTTTAACTTATTGATTCTCAAATACAAAAAAAACTGCATTTTAAAAATTGTTACTAGGGAATACCGCAATCATGAAACTGCGCGGTAAAAAAAGTTACTTATTCTGTCGATTCAATACATAACCTATAGGAAATGTTACTAAAGTAATAATGAAAGTTTAAAATGGATCGGAAACCCCCCGAATACAGCCGACTCTTCCCTTTGCAGTCGACGGAGGTTACTCGGTCGCCCTGGACCCCGCCCTAATGCCACGACAGGTCAGTGACCCCACAGCCGCCTAGCCAGCGAGGCTGCTGTTGTCGTGGTTAGGGCTCTCAGCCTAAACACTTGCGAACCTCTCAACTTGGAAACTTCTAACTTCAGGCTTACTGATGTTAACGCAATTATTCTGTAAAATTTATTTCAGGATTTATTTTTTTGACGAAAAGATACAACGTTTAATTTTTGAAACTAAAAACCAGAATATTCTTTTTATAACTTATAGTGAAATGTAACCTGCTAAAGATTATTAAAAAACCCTATAACGATCTCTTTAGAGTTTATTCTCTAACTAAATAAGTGATATCAACTTAATCAGAAAATGTTTGTGGCATAAAATTATACGCATTCCATAGAGAATTTAATGAATCGGATAATATATATATATATATAATTAACGTACTTTTTCTAAACTTTCAGAATTTCTCAAGTACGGGAGACGTCGAGATCCTGGAAGAAAAACCTCTCCAAACTGCACAGCCAGGACTGTAGGATAGGCAGCCGCCATCTAACCCGACTGAAGTTTTCCACGTAGTAAATAGTTTCCTCAACCCATTCTCTATCTGAAACGGTCTTGACATGACTACAAATAACAATAACAATAATAAGACTTAATTTTTGAAGATATTTGGAAAACAGGAAAGATCCCGAATGAATGGAAGGTAACATTAATAAGTTGATAATTACAGAAGCAGGAAACAAATACTGGCTAGAGGAAACCGAGGGCTATACTGAGATTGACCGCAGCGGCAGAAGAAGAAGTTGGAGTCATGGAGCGTCCTTCAGCACTGCAGAGAAAACTGAATCAAGTCCCACAGAGACCTTGAAGCGGGTGCGATTGGTCTGAATGAGTTGTAACCACTTGCAGCACTTTCTCCTTGTCACGGTCGGAGGCGAAAGTAAAGGAGCGCAGTGAATCCTGAATCACCTGAAAGCGGCGGTCATTGAACTCACGGTCACTGCGGCGACCACAGAGTTGGCGAGTCGTTCGTCGCAAAAGTTTACGGTCCTTTCCTGCCTTACGGACGTTTCTGTCATACAGACGACAGACATACTGTACACGAAGCTATTACAGTTTTATAAGGTCTGGGTACTAACCATGTGTTCTCCATCTCAGGCTGTGTTAGATATGAAAACTCTCTCGTAAAAGTCGAACAGAACAAACAATCATTAACAAACCAATAACACACCAAATACTGACAATCAGTTAGTTACTTTAAAACCCATTAGTGTAACCAGTTTCCATGGTTGACTGAAAATACATATCATACAACACCGAGCGTGGTGGTGTAACGGCTAGCGTTCTGGCCTCGCATTCGGGAGGACGGCGGTTCGAATCCCCGTCCGGGCATCCAGATTTGGGTTTTCCATGGTTTCCCCAAATCACTCCAGGTGAATGCCGGGATGCTTCCTTCAAAAGGCCATGGCCGAATTCCTTTCCATTCCTTGCCCCCTATCCTTTCCCGTCTCTAAAGACCTAGTTGTTATAGGAGACGTTAAGCAGTTAAAAAATAAAAATATATATATATATCATACAATGTTAGTTACTATATACGAAAACACTTTCTAAGATATAATTGCTGCATTTGTAAATGTCTACAACGCAAAGAAAAACCGTACACAATATTAATAATTGTGAACAACGTTGTCACCTACCCCTTTCGTATACCAAACATTTTCTCTGTCATCCTTAGTTGTCAGATTCCAAGAAGAAAATTATTTCACACAGTTAAACGGGTTCTGAAGCAAAACCTCTTTCAGTTTGGATTTAAAGTTGTTAGGTTTTCGAAAATAAGTTTTTCCTTCCTGCCGTAGGACTTTAAATAAAGAACGACCATTAAATGTTGCCCGTTCTGCACACTTAGGGAAACTGCCTCCATCGCAATTAAATTAAATTTAAGTGATCGTGATTTGTGACTGAAGTGTTTAGGATTTTTCACTACAGTAGACAAGGGAGTATATATACTGCGTTGGCACTGTAAGTACACTTAGATTTCTAAACAGACTTCTCCACGATGCCCGTGGGCTTTCTCTGCAAATAATTCTTAGAGCACGTTTCTGTGCTTTAAGTCTGCATTGTTTCCCCAGAATGATATGCTGCAGGTGAGCTGGGAGTGAAAATATGTAAAATATACCAGTTTCTGTGTGAGCTATTCTTGCCATTATTCTCAATGAAAATGTTGCAGAATTAAGGTTTAAGAAGTTACTGAATATGTAGCTTCCAGTTCAACTTCTTATAGATCTGTATGTACCCAGGAATTTTGTGAAACTGCTTTCATGGATTAATTTTCTCTCATACCATTTTATTGCTGTCTTTTGCTTTATTTTTTGTAACAAATTGAAATACTTGTGTTGTTTCTATTAAAGTATTAATATATTTGCACTGAACCATTTATGAATTTTATTTAGATCATTATTTGCTGTGTTTTCGTGGTTTTGTACTAATGGATGTTTTATTGATATTTTAGTATCATCTGCAAAAACACCATATATTCACTATGATCTAATACATGTGGGGGATAATTGAAGAAAATTAAGAGCAGCAGAGAGCCAAGAATCGAACCCTGACATACTCCATGTTTAACTATTCCCCATTCTGAGTTTATAACCTCTCCTGTGTTTACAGCTTTCAACAATACGAATTGCTCTCTATTTTCTAGATACGATTTAAACCAAGTTTTGAACTACCAATAACATCACAGTATTTTAATTTATGTAGGAGAAACTTATAATCAACACAATCAACGGCGTTATCTAGACCACAGATGATTTTATGGGAATTTAACTTGTTTTCGATGTGTTCTCTACAAAAGCACAAATTGCTGACTGTCAAAACACCTTGCCTAAAATTAAACTGTGCTTTTACTGAGCAGGTCATCGATACTAATATTATATTATAAATGCGAAAGGAACTCCGTCTGTCTGTTTGTTACGTTTCTTGGGCTAAACGGCTAATCCGATCGTGATGAAATTTGACAAGGAGATGCTATTTGGCATTAGGATAAACACAGGATACTTTTTTTCTGGTTAAATAATACATATTGTCATATAATTTTGAAAAATTACTGAACGGCAATAGACAGACGCATATGATGTGTATCTTCTGTATGACATCCCGGTATAGCTTTTGGTAGCTCAGTGCGTTTGTTTACTGATGATTGGAGCGTGGTATCCGGTTCAAATTGCGCTGGAAGCAAAGATTTTTATGAATTGTTTTTTATCGTACGAGCAACGTCTGAACGGTGAGTTGTTCGGATTCCATGTTAAACTGAAGATATCACAAATTTAGGGGTGCAATCAGTGGTAAATCGTAGGCGGTCTAACAATGCCATACGTGTACACTATTTTACTCTATATTGATCCGACAGGCTGATAATATTATAAATGCGGAAGTAAGCCTCTGTCTGTTACGTTTTGACGACTAAATGGCTGTACAGATATTGATGGACTTTGACCAACAAGTACTTTGTATCTGTAGGAAAGACACAGGACATGTTTTTTCGTTATGAATAACAGTTTTAGTCACGAAATTTTGAGAACTTATGGAATTGTGGCAGACAGACGAATGCGTTTGTTAATCTGTAATGTTACGTCGGTTGCTCAAGCTGTACTCCTCCCGCAGTCTGTTGATGTACGATTTTTTAATAAATTTCGTTTAGAGGCAAAACATATTATTTAGCATAAATGTTGATTTGCTCTGCACTGTACTATTACTTAGCATCTGCCTAAAAGTTTCTGATACCACTTTATTTTGTCTTCTTTTTTGACGTGCCTTGCGGGCGTAACAATGGCGTTAGGTGAGCTCTAGAAGAGAACGAGCAGCTAAAGTTATTAGAACCCAAGAATCTAATGCTCATGATGAAGAAAGAATAAAAGACCAAGCTGAAATAAAGCAGCCCTCAGTTAACCCCCCCCCCCCTCCCCCAAATCTCAGCACGTTCGTTTATTTTTCTGTTTTTAAATTTGTTAGAAGTTGATTCTCTTCTTGAGACAGGTTCGACGGTAGAATGATATAGTGATGGATTTCCTGTCATATTGTGCCGACTCGGTGTTGTTTGGGACAAATCCTACGTTACTAACAGCTTTCTATATCCATTTATGGTAATGAAATTCTAAGTCCACGCGTATGAAATCGATATAAATGTGCGCAACTCCTTCTGTACTTTGCTTTTTTGAGGATCACTGAAAATGCTGATAGAAATGATATATGCGTCTATAGTTCCCAGTCTTTGTTTATCACTCTACATGTAAGGAATTACTGACTTCTTAAGGGAGTTAGGTAAGATACCTTCTTCAAAAGAACTGTTACAAATATGATTGATAACTCTGGTAATGTTGGTTGTACGGTGTTTCGGTAGATGGGAAGAATATCTCACTAAATAACTTTTTATTTTTGAGGAATTTAATATTTTTTTACCATTTTATTTTGACTGCTTGGAAACAGAAACAAACGCGTTGCTTTTGATGGGAAGGATCTAAGAATTGTTGTAGAATCCTTATCACTGATAAATTCTCCTTTTATTTTTTCAGGATCTTTTAATAAGTAGTTATTAAAAACACTTCCTATAGAAGAGAGGTCACTTACAAATTTTTATTAATGTTTAAAGTTATAGTTTTGTGTTTATGGGA
>CM061917.1:0-24999 GCA_031002005.1 Vandiemenella viatica | reverse complement strand
AAATTGCCAGTGGGGTATTAGCTCCATCATAATTAATAGTACTAATAAAACAGAATCTTAGAAAGTGTGTGAATACCTGCTGAAAGAATATAGCTACTCATATCAAAAAGTTAACAATTGTTCATGCAACAAGTTTAATGCGTATTTTACCCAAAATTGGAAGAAATTAATGTAATAGTGATGGTGCTGTCATAACCTCAACTTAAATGTACATACAAAAAAATAAGCATGCATTTCAGGACTAGTCAAGCTGCCGGAGCATTAATAACAGAATATTATAAAAATTACCGTCCATTAGTAATGTTTCAGACTTATCAGATGTAATTAAATTTATGGCAATTGCCAACCTATTCACACATAACACACATGGTAGTACAAAGATAACATTTAGGTAGCCACATCAGAGACTACTTCACCACCTATCAATCAGCGACAATCAAGGAGATGTTCTAATTTTAAGAGAACTGAAGACAAAATTGAGAAGTCTACAACATCCAAACAGATTAAAGCAACAAATACACAACTATTACAAGCACCTGTTTGAAACAGTACCATGGACCCAAAATACGATAGCTTCTATAGAGCAAAAATTAAATGATGAAGACCTAGTAGAGCTTAACAAGATAATTCACGAGGATGAAACATACGCAGAAATTTAAAAAAAAGTCCGAAAAATAAATCTCCAGGACCAGACGGCATCGGAATTGAGTTCTAAATAACTTTCTGGAGACAGCTGAAAGAATTACTCCAACAAATATACAATGAAATTATGGAATAAAGAATTCTCTGGAAGAATTTGTAACCGGTCTTAAAGTATTGGTCTCCAAAAATGTGAAGGCTAAGACCTATAACTTTATTGATCAGATTTTATAAGATATTAGCGAGAGTTTTGGCTCACAGAATAAAAAAGAAAATTCACTGTAATCCAAACAAAAAATATAAGTATGAAACCCCACCAGACTGCTGTTGGATATAACAGAACAATTGTCCAACTACTGTTATATCTTGATGTTATGGGCTATATATTCAAATGGTTCAGAGGGTGCAATCCTCTCGTTAAATCTCAATCTAGCGTTTGGCCGAGTTAACAATTATGTTCTGAAACAAACGATGACAAAGATGAGATTTAGAGGAGTGATAACAAACCTAGTAACCATTTTATTAAACAATATGACAAAAAATTTAACATCAACAAGATAACTAGTGCACTTACACGAAGTAAGCGATCAGTAATAAAACGATGCCTTTTATTTAGGGTCCGATTTGCAACTGCCCTTGAACCACTACTGATAAAATAAACAGAAACACTGACAGATCTTGACACGGAATGGAATAGTGATATATTAGGCATATGCTGATGACGTCGCAGTCTTCGTAAAAGACATAACAGACATATAAGTCCCAAAACAAAGCCTCAATAGTTTAGTCAATGCTTTGGAGTGGTATTAAACACAAGAAAATAAAAAGTCATGTATATTGGAGCTAGTCGAATAAACCATCCAGGCTGGAAGAAAACTCGGAATTCAACATTCTGGGAATTAAATTCCAAACCTGCCTGCCAAAACGTCCGACAGCAAATTGGGGGCATTTCTTTGCTAAAACTAGAATTTGTCTTCAACAACACACAGTGAAAAATATTGACATCATACAGAGAGTTCAACTGATAAAAATATTTGCCTCCCTGGAAGTTAATGTACACTGCGCAATGATTTCCCGTTTCTATAACCATAGCACACAGCATCATGTATTTGGTCACATACTTTGTACATCGAGAAGATATCTTCAAAATACTGACAATAACAAAAGAAAGAGGGAGACTTGGCCTAAACGATGCATATAAAAAGAGTAAAGCTCTCTTCATCAAAAACATGCTACAGGCAAAAAGCATAAATCCACAAGGTATTACAGCACACGTGATCGTTCTTTACAAACCGCAAAGCATGACACCACGAATCTCCATTGTTAAAATCCCAAATAAGCTGAAACATCTACAACTTTTCTACCTCTTACTCGGTTATCTAAAGCTCCTACACAAAAATAAGTACCCTTTAACAACAAAAATATTTTACAATATCACGAAATGCAATACCCCCAGAAACAGCAAAATATCCATTAATTATATGGATGAAACTTTGGACAAATATCCGTAACCCAGTTTTACCGACATCCGTATATTCAATCTGGTACAAGGTGGTCAATGAGACTATTGCCACGAACTCCACACTATATGGAATCCATCTTGAAGAAACGGATCGATGGAGCAATTGTCCAATCACATACACACTACCCCATGGGCTAACATGCACCCATTTCAAAAATATTTGGGACTGGGTGAGGGTGCCGTTTCACATATTTTACATACAACCACGAGAAGAATGACACTGGTATGTATCCTAAAACCAGATACGACATCAGATCCTGAACACAGAAGAAACGCTGTGATAAATATCTTGGGAAACATCATATATATTTCCCCCATCAAAAACATAAATAAATAAATAAAAATAAAATAGTAGAGTATTGATGTCAGTGATAAGAAATCTTGCAAATACTATAGATAGATGAAGCTCCTGGACAGCTGGGGACAGAACTAGGAAAGAGAAGGTTAAGGCTGAAAATATTACAGAGCTATTGATAAGTGTGTTACTGGTGAACTGTCGAAGTATAATGAACAAATTAATAGATTTTGAAAACTTTATAGAGCTACACGAACCACAGGCTATTGCAGGGGTAGAGTCTTCGTTCAAAGAAGAAGTACTAGACGATGATGTTTTTCCCGATGGTTACAGAATGTACCGCAGAGATAGTGGAGCGATTGGTGGATGGGGATTCATATTGGTTAGCAATGATTACTACAGTTTCCTATTGCTCATATATCATGACTATGGGTTGCTAAGGGTAGATTTCCGGGGTGACAAAAAAGAAAAAAATCAGGGTGTTCGTCTTACTATAGTGAAAGAATAAATGATTAAGACGAGGTTCTTTGGGATAAACAAAATTCATGTTCACAGTGAAGAGGTTGGCGTAGAATGATCTTTATTGGTGGGGATTTAAATTTACCTGGTGTCAACCATGGAGCAAACCTCCCTCCATGGTGTCAACTGGGTAGGAAACTAGATAATAACACATGGAAACAGAGATTTGCAAATACCTTAATAAGGGAAGAAGGGTTTACACAAGTCATAGAGCAGAACATGTTGGATATCTTTCTAATAAAGGCCGATATAAACTTGTGGGGTGTCAATTAACTGAAGGAATAAGTGATCACGATTAGTTCTGATGGATATTAGAGGATTCAGTAACCAGTGGCCAAAATTGAAGGGAGAAATAACTACATTTATAAAAAGGCACAGATTTGGAAACTAAGAAGTTATTTTTTAAAAAAAGTTTGAGCAAATTGAAGCAAGGCACAATTACAGTGGAGTCTAAGTGGGAAGAGTTCAAGGAGTTAATAAAAAGGGTGAAGAAATACACAATACAAAACTATAAATAAGGAGAAGTACAGAACCTATGTACTATAATAGGGAGGTGGTTATAGAGACTGGTGAGAAGAGTTAAGAAACAGCAAGACGGAATACTTGAAACATGTAAAGAAGGAATTAATAATGACAATGATGGTGGTTAAAGATTGGTATATGAAGAACATTATTGTTGCAGGAGGACGACCTACAGAACATCTAGAAACTTCAATGGCTATGATAGAAAACTGAGGGGAAGGGAGGGTGTTGAGACAATTATAGATCCGGATGGACAAGAAGTTACTGAGGATTTATAAGAAAACGAGATTTTAATTAATTGCTTTAGAGAAACCATTAGGGACAGCGATTCAGGAATAGGAGCGTGTAAATGTGAAAAGAGTATCGACACAATTAGAAATGAGCAGACTAAAAAATTTGAAGTTTATCCTGATAATATCATAAAGGAATTAAGAATGTTGCAAAGTATAAACAGGTGGGTGTGGATACCGGATATTTTAAACATAACAGTACATGACATTGTACCTTATCTTCAAACGTAATTTAAATTGAGTCTGGATACATGTTGCTTAGCAGAGGACTGGAAAAGTGCGATAGTATATAAAGGAGGGGAGGCATATTGGGTAGAAAATTATGGATCAATAAGTTTAGTATCAGTGGTGTGTAAATTAATGGAGGGATTGATATGCAACCACATCAGAGATGTGTATAAGGAACGTAATTGCTTTTCAAGTAGACAACATGGCTTAGGCAAGAATATTCATGTGAATCATATTTGTTAGGATATATGCAAGATATTTCGGATGAAATGGACAGGGGGGGGGGGTCAAATAGATGGTGTAGCACTTCAAAGGCAATTGACAGGTGAGCCGTAGTATGGTGATAAATAAGATAAAAACCATTGAAGGGGATGAAATAGTAATTTGTCGCGTAGAAGAATTCTTAATAGGTAGAAAGCAAAAATTCAGGGTAGGAAAGTCAGTAACAAAAGAAGTAGAAGTGAAAAGGGAGTGACAAAGTATAGTGTATGGGGGTCACTGCTATTTGTTATTCTGATGAATGATTGTATTGGTGGTTTACTATCAGAAGCTAGGTTGATGGCAGCTGACATGATGCTATATAATGAGATCAAAACGGGGGAAGTCTGCAACAGCTGCATGGTGATCTGGACAAGATATCAAGTTGGGTAGGTTAACATGGGGTGAAGATAAATGCAAAGAAGTCAGCTTATTAGGAACACAGATAAAAACTAAAAGTTGATTATAATTATAATGTGAGGAAAGAATTGCTTGTTGAAGACTTGAAAAATGAATACCTTGGCATAAAACTTGAAAACAAATTGAACTGAGCAGGACACATTGTTCAGGTAGAAGGAAAAAAAAATTAAAATCTTTTATTTGTTGGAGAGAATGATAAGGGGATGTACGAGATGTAAGGGAGTTAGGTTGCAAAACTTTAATCAGACCATTGCTTGCATATGGTGGTGTAGTATGGGATCTACATTTTGGATATCATATACAGGAATTGGAGTGGATGCAAAGAAAGGCTACGAGATTAGTCTCTGGAAATTATCGCAGAACGCAATCAATAACTAATATAATTAAGGAGCTTAAATATGATTGATTGGATGACAGCAAGAGGGTGAAGAGAGTCATGGGGATGTACAAGACGCATATTTGTGACTAGGCGCGGAAAGATGGGGCAGTAGTAATGTTTGGAAGGGAAAAGATGACCATGACCACAAGCTGGCAGTCGATTTCAAACACAAGGCTGTGGGAAGATTTTCTTTTGTTGGTAAGGGGGTCAGGGATTGGAATAAATTACCAAGAGAAATGATGAATAAACTTAAAAAAACACTGATAGAATTGAAAGATAAAAGTAGTTGAGGACAAAAGTAAACGGGTACAGGAAAGGAAAAGAGTGGTTGTATAGGGAAAATGCTATAGGAGCGTGTACTTCATCGCAATTAAATCTAATCAATTAATTAAACATCTTGTGGCAAACAGCACAGATTGAAGACGAGGAAAAGTAATAAGAAAATCTTTTTGTAAGCAATTGAGATAATGTTGTATTTCTTTAGCAATAATCTTATATATATATAAAAATAGACGTGTTTTTCCCTATTTTTCAATTTCAGGCACCACTACCTAGCACAGATCACTGGACTTTGTGTGTGGAAGTAGCATGGAGTTTCCTGTCGTGCACAACGTTAGCCGAATGTCAATAGCTGTGGCGATATGGGAGATATCATGATTAAAACTGGTCTCCGTATATGTCACAAATACATAGCATATACCATTAGGGTTTGTGTGGGGTAGTGGTATCGTGTGTCCTATCTTGTACTATGGTGGTTAGATGTCGGTAGCTATGGGGGTGTGGGAGACCTGTGGCACTTTCATATTTCTGCCACAAACGTATGTGTCATGGTGTATCACTTTTCAGTCAAAACTTTCTAGCGCATATCACTGGTGTTTGTGGGTGGTAGTAGTACAGAGTCACCCGTCGATAACAAAGTTGGGCGAATTTCGGTAACTGTGGTAGTGTGGGAGATATGGTGGTTGAAATTGGCCGATCAAGGACATTTTCGAATTTCGACCAAAGACATGTGTCACTGTATATGACACTCTGCTGCCACAACTGCAAAGCATAGACCATTGGTGTTTGTGTGTGGTAGTGGTATCGTGTCTCCTATCGTGCACTATGGTGGTTAGATGTGGTAAGCTATGGGGGTGTGGGAGATATGGTGGTTGAAATTGGTTGACCTGCGTCACTTTCATATTTATACCAAAAACCTGTCATGGTGTATCACTTTTCAGCAAAAACTATCTAGCGCAGGTCACTGGCGTTGGTGTGTGGTAGTAGCACAGAGTCACCCGTCGATCATAACTTTGGCCGAATTTCGGTAACTGCGAGAGTGTGGGAGATATGGTGGTTGCAATTGGTCTATCAAGGATATTTTCGTATTTCAACCAAAGATGTGTGTGGCCGTATATTTTACTTTGCTGCCTGAACTACATAGCGTACATGATTGGCGTTTGTGTGTGGTAATAGCATCGGTTCTCTCGTCGTGCACTATGGTGGTTAGATGTCGGTAGCTGTCAATCCAAATTCTTTACAAATACGAACGAAGTCGTGGGCACCAGCTAGTTAAATATAAAACATTAATCCTTAAAGATTGTAACAACACAGTCTGAAACTGTATGGTGTACCTGATGCATCGTAGAACTTTTATGGTCATGACCATTTATCTAAAATACTTTTCATCTGCAAAGTGGCTCCTTCCAGAATTACTGAGGAAAAGAAACTTAAAATGTTTTTATTTGAATGTGATAATCTATGAACTATATGTATACATTCTTTTCGTGTTTTTGCTGTCCTCAAACTTTCGACTGGTTTGATTCAATCCTCCATCCTTCCAATGTTGTGCTAATCTCTTCATAACTACATATTCGGTTTTCATACTTATGTCCGGAAGTTATTTTTGTTTCACTCATATTTTAACGCAATGTAATCCATCAAATATAAGAAATTAAAGTCCCGTAATCATCCATATTAATAGGTAAAGACGATAGTACTATCCTGACCCACGAAGAAATACAGAATTTTATTACTAAGCATAAACTTTGGTTACAACTGTGCTCACAACGAAAAATATCTTCTCTGTAACAAGTAAAAAGAATACCAGTCTTTCAGGTATTGATATGGAATAAAACAGAAAAATTCTATCAGGTTTTAATATCGATATTTAGCTCAAAAAGGTTTACAGTAAATTAAAAATCACATGTTAGTTATACTTTTGGAAGTATTAATACATGTAATGGTTTGATGAGCGACTACTCGCTATCAGGTTTTAATATTGACGTTAGTCATAAAAATATTTAACATAAATGAAATATCACAATTCTCCAACGCTTGTTGAAGGTTGAAGTGTTAATCTATGACATAGTGGTTTGATGAAAACAATCCGTTTATTTAGTTTACTACATTTCTGAAAGTTGAAGAAGTAAGTAACTATTGTCAAAAATAAAAACAAAATAAAAAAATTAGTGATGTTTATGGCTTTACACCTTGTTGAAATCGAGGTCATTAGAGGGGAGAAAGGACGACGGACAAAGAATGGGAAGGAATTCGGCCATGGCCTTTTTGAAAGAACCATCTCGTCATTCACCTGGAGTGATTTTGAGAAACTATGGAAAACCAAAATCTGAATGATTGGACCGGGATTCGAACCCTCGTTCTCTCTAATACGATACTAGAGCGTTATCGCTCACCCACCTGACTAGATTGTCATATGTCGATATTTCTTGAAATTATGCTCTTGTGAAATACAGAGCAATCTTTGGCACATATTTGTCCCATCTCTAAACAATTACAATTTCTTGCTCGGTTTCTCGGCCATCTAGAGTCATTTTAACCTAGACCATAAGCTCTCTCTCAAAAAATTTGAAAACACAATCCAAATTGCTGTTGTAGTTTTTGCGTGATGCCATTTCAAACTCTTAGACACAAACATCTCACTTAGAGATTTGTAATAGTACAATGTTAGTAGTAGAATGGTAGGTGACTTAGTCCCATAGACCAGAAAAAGTTTCAGTAGTTTTTTCTTCACTTTATAAATTACCACCATTAATTTACTATGATTTGGCACGAATTTTGTGATATATCAATATCAGGGATAAATATCAATAAAATAGGGTTTGAGAAAAGAACAAAAGTAATAATCATGATTACATACGCTCGTTTATCCAGTGGATACAAAAGGGAATAATGATTCAGTGTCAACGATATAAAACTTATATATATACATATATATAAACTAGAACAAAAATAATTTACAGAGACTGAAAATGATTATGTTTAGCTTTGTCCACATCTATGTTCGATCTAAATATAAGGTAAACTATCACTAACGTGACGTAAGTTATTACTATGTACAGTTTTATTGAAATTCTTGTTTTATTCATGCACACACGTTATAAATTTCAAAATTTACAGTTTTCGCCTCTGTATCATGGATTAAATATGGTACGAATTGGGATAAAAGATATGCTGCATGTTAACCAATGAAAATCTATAGTAGTTTCCCTTAAGACGTGGACAAACAGACAAATATTAAAAAATTTAGGCCTTTTTTTTGCAACTGGCTTTATGTGTCGTCGACGTCAAGGTAATTAGAGGCGTGAAAGGCATGGCGGCAACGAACAGAAAGGAATTCTGCCATGCCTTTTTGAAGGACCCATCCCGGCATTCAAGGGAAGTAATTTAGGGAACCCTGGAAAAACCAGTTCTGGATAGACGTCCTCCCAATGCATTGGCGTCTGCATCAAGGGGGCCTATGTTACTAATCTATATAAGTATCCTGTATATTACCTGATGACATAAACTATCACTGTGCGAATTTCCGTCGAAATGCGTTCCTTAGTTTTTATGTTATGCACGAAAAGAGGTTCAAAAATTGACTCTGTATCATCAAGAACGCTGTAAAGTACCTGGATAAAAGGTATTTTATTCGTTAACCAATGATATAAGCTACCATTCGTGCTTTTTAGATAAAATCCCTCGATTATTTTTTACGCGTTGTGTAGACAGGCAGTCAAAAGTGTTAAAATTTACGAGATTACGATGATCTGGAAATATGTTATTAATCTCGATAAAATAATTTAAAACACATGACGTAAGCTCTCAGTATGTGCAGTTTCGTTAAAATTGATGCGCGGACAGTGAGACAAAAATTTCAAATCTCATGGTTTTGGCATTTCGGTCATCAACAGCAAACATTGCAGTCACTCTTTTTGTAATAAATTTTATTTGCAGACACAACATTTCTACAATTTTATTATATAGTGCATGACTGTGTGCGTTTAATCAAAAGCATTTATTGTGTGTTTCCTGCTATTAATACCTATCTCTAAAATATTTGCTTTTAAGCTAGACCCTAAAAAAATCCTCTCACTTAATATAATGTGTTAGCTGTGAGTTTTTTACCTGATAAAAACATTGTACAACGTATTTTACTGTATGACTAATTGGCCATGCACTATATAAATAAATAAAAAGTAGGGCTGAAAGAAATAATATTATAATTTTAAACGCATTACTACTCGTTGCGTTCTCTTTCCTGTATCCCTGCTCTGAATGAACCTTGGAAGACAGTACCATGAAGTCATAAGTTCCAATAATAATTGTATTAAAAAGTTGCTGATCTCAAATTTTACTTCACAAAAATAATGTACTTTTGTTAAAGAAAAAAAAAAAAAAAAAAAAATTGGTTTTTGTTACTTTGGCCATCATAAAATAAATATATTTTGTAAAAGTGTGATGAAGCTCGCGGGCCAGAAAAATGTTCAAGGCGGGCCATAGGTTGGCCATCCCTGCTCTATGGCTTATGTCTGAACTGAAGGTCAAGTAGTTAACGACTGCCATCACGCCTGGACATTACATTTTTCTTCATCCACCTTTTTCCTAAAGTCGCTAGAAAAATCCTGCCTTCTTACATCCCAATGTCTACAAAATTTAATTGTTTACTAAAAAATCCATTTATCTAATTGTCAAAGAGTTACAATCCCTTTCCTGACGCTTAATAAAATCAGTTAATATAAGAATTTATCTTTCCCATGCTCCTATCATTCAAATATCAACTATCCGATTACTGATACCATTATTATTTTCAATTCAGCTTTTGACTAAATTTATCGCTTGCTTTTGTTTATTCTTACAAACCCAATTTAAATATTACACTTTTGGAATATGTCTTAAAATTTTATGAATTTTTAAAATCACAGATCAGTTACAATCTATCTCTGGCTCAAAGAGTAATTTACGCAGATATATCATAGTGCTATCACAGTCGATATGTGAGAGGCAATATTACAATTGTTCGCAGTAATTATAGGGAAGAAACATATGTCTTTACTCCTGCGTGTGAAGAAAGAGTAGCAGCTAATTTAACGAGCAAATTTTTCTTATTTGATTTAGGATATTGTTTTGATAGAACTAACAGTTAAAATCCGGCATATTTGAAATATATTAAACGGATTGTTCTATAGGTTGTGGCAAATTTGTTTCGGATTTCAAGGTTCGTCACTCATTTTTGTTGCTACCCGTAGTTAGTAATCTACTTTTAAATAAAAAAGAAATACTGTATCAATGAAAATCATAGATAAATAAATGTCTTTCTTAACTGCTGCGCCAAGGAGAGTCCAGTACGCTTTTGCTATCTACACACTATGATAACAATCAACCGTTAGTCTGCTTGGGTGTTTATTAGTACTAGCTCCAGGCATCATGTCTACGAAGAGCGGGAAATCCTCAAAGTCCACTCCTGCCTCATCCTCTGCAAAAGCAACCTCCAAATCCTCTAAAGAACAAAAGAATCAACGTGTGGGTAGTGACCTGTTCCACTTCCCCAATGGAGATGACTATGAAGGCGAGTTTTTTGCAAAGGCCTCCAGCAACCACAAGGACTTCTCCATCTATAAGGAAGGTATGTGTGCGTAGCTTGTGTCAGAGATGCAGAACAATATACACTCCTGGAAATTGAAATAAGAACACCGTGAATTCATTGTCCCAGGAATGGGAAACTTTATATACACATTCCTGGGGTCAGCTACAACACATGATCACACAGACAGAACCATAGGCACATAGACACAGGCAACAGAGCATGCACAATGTCGGCACTAGTACCGTGTATATCCTCCTTTCGCAGCAATGCAGGCTGCAATTCTCCCATGGAGACGATCGTAGAGGTGCTGGATGTAGTCCTGTGGAACGACATGCCAAGCCATTTCCACCTGGCGCCTCAGGTGGACCAGCGTTCGTGCTGGACGTGCAGACCGCGTGAGACGACGTTTCATCCAGTCCCAAACATGCTCAATGGGGTACAGATCCGGAAATCTCGCTGGCCAGGGTAGTTGACTTACACCTTCTAGAGCACGTTGGGTGGCACGGGATACATGTGGACGTGCATTTTCCTGTTGGAACAGCATTTCTCTTGCCGGTCTAGGGATGGTAGAACGATGGGTTCG
Source organism: Vandiemenella viatica (assembly GCA_031002005.1). NCBI lineage: Eukaryota > Metazoa > Arthropoda > Insecta > Orthoptera > Morabidae > Vandiemenella > Vandiemenella viatica. The sequence continues at coordinate 13,496 of CM061917.1, read as the reverse complement.
ATGACGGTTTGAATGTACCATGCACTGTTCAGTGTCCCCTCGACGATCACCAGAGGTGTACGTCCAGTATAGGAGATCGCTCCCCACACCATGATGCCGGGTGTTGGCCCTGTGTGCCTCGGTCGTATGCAGTCCTGATTGTGGCGCTCACCTGCACGGCGCCAAACACGCATACGACCATCATTGGCACCAAGGCAGGAGCGACTCTCATCACTGAAGACAACACGTCTCCATTCGTCCCTCCATACACGCCTGTCACGACACCACTGGAGGCGGGCTGCACGATGTTGGGGCGTGAGCGGAAGACGACCTAACGGTGCGCGGGACCGTAGCCCAGCTTCATGGAGACGGTTGCGAATGGTCCTCTCTGATACCCCAGGAGCAACAGTGTCCCTAATTTGCCGGGAAGTGGCGGTGCGGTCCCCTACGGCACTGCGTAGGATGCGACGGTCTTGGCGTGCGTCCGTGCGTCGCTGCTGTCCGGACCCAGGTCGACGGGCACGTGCACCTTCCGCCGACCACTGGCGACAACATCGATGTACTGTGGAGACCTCGCGCCCCACATGTTGAGCAATTCGGCGGTACGTCCACCCGGCCTCCCGCATGCCCACTATACGCCCTCGCTCAAAGTCCGTCAACTGCACATACGGTTCACGTACACGCTGTCGCGGCATGCTACCAGTGTTAAAGACTGAGATGGAGCTCCGTTTGCCACGGCAAACTGGCTGACACTGACTGCGGCGGTGCCCAACCGCTGCGCAGCTAGCGCCCTTCGACGGCCAACACTGCTGTTCCTGGTGTGTCCGCTGTGCCGTGCGTTTGATCATTGCTTGTGCAGCCCTATCGTAGTGTCCGGAGCAAGTATGGTGGGTCTTACACACCGGCGTCAATGTGTTCTTATTTCAATTTCCAGGAGTGTATTTTAAACAGTGAGAGAATTTAGAAAAGAACGATGCATAAAACATAAGTAGCCGAATTGAGGGTCAACTTTAGAACATGATTTGGGATGTATTGGCGGGAACTGGCAGGATGAGGAGGGTCATGGGAGTGTACAGGGTATATACTGGCGATGAGGCATGGAAAGATATTGCAGTAGGTATGAAAAGTAGTGCATGGAATGGAAAAGATGACCATGACCACAAACTGGCACTCGATTTCAGGCACAAGGGTGTGGGAAGATTCTCTTCTTTAGGTAAGGGTGTCAGGGATTGGAATGAGTTACCAAGAGAAATGATGAATAATTTACCGAAAACTTTGAAAAAATTTAAAGATAAAATTTGTAGAGGGCAAATGTAGGTGGGTGCAGGATAGGGGGAAGATGGGTGTGAAGGGAAATTGCCACCGGAGCCTGTGCTCCATTGCAATTAAATTAAATTAAAATTTCGTACACACATTCCTTAGGCGATATTTGATATAAAGTGTATTAAGTAAGCTTGGAATATGTAGAAATGAAGAAAAATCACTCGAAATGTGGGTAGATGCATACATGTTATTACATAATAAATAGATGTTAATAGCTGTTGACATTTATTCCACGTGTTTTTAATTCATTATTGAATAAAAACTGCTTTCCACATGCAAATTGCAGATACATAATAAGTAGAAAATCATGTAACATTTACAATTTCTCTGTGTGGGCTGACATATTGTTTTTCAGTGCTAAGATTTATTTTATGGCAACCTACCTTACAGGGAAAAACATGGTGTCTGGCGTAACCAACGTTTGATAAAGAGCATTTAAGTTGGTTTAATTTTTGCTAATAGCAGTTGTGGTTAGTTTTAAATGCAGCTTGGACCAAGAATTAAGAGTAAGAAACACACAGAATAAATATCGACATGTAATAACGTGTATTTCTTGCGTATTATGAATTAATGCTGACGTAAAGTAATACCAAAATTATGGATCAAGTGTTAATCGTGATTCGTGATACGGTGAATATATTAATGTAGTCTACTTGTAATTTTGATGATTGTTATCTGTTTCTTTATGATCTGAATATAAGTTTTAGTGCCAATGCCTCGGAACTAACGAATTCAGCAATGTAAAGTGTTTCTCAAACTGTTGAGATCTGGTGTACCGGTACTTATTTGTCTAAATAGAGATAAAATATGGCAATAAGTTATGTTAAGGATTATATGAACTATATTAATGGTGTTAATTATGTTCAGTTCCTTGGTTTAACTGCAGACTGCTGTTTGCGCTGGGAAAAGCTTCTAAAGTAGGCCAATACAAAAGGATTCATATGTTGAGAATACTGAGGGGGGGGAGGGGGGGGGGAGCCAGGGTTAGCAAAGACGTTTTGAAAAAGGTTTAGTATGCTCAATGTTTTTGGGACATGAGGCTACTGCTCTTCGGTTATTCAGACTTGAGAAAAAAGAAGTGAGAATTATAAAAATATTTTTATTCATCTAGGTATAATGAATTTACCAGCTATATTATCTTTCAGTGTTTCAATTATATTTGGGAGAACTATGAAAAATATGAGGTGTTAGGTGTGAATCATGAATGGGATTCTTCAAGTGTGGATACGGTTGTACTCAACAAACCTTTTTACTATATGTCGGTTACGCTTTTTAATACCATACCGAAGAGAATAATACTACTTTCAGTTTTTTAACTGTGTAGCAGAAAATTATTTGCATACCTACTACTTTCAATTATTGTGTCTAAGAATATAATAAAAAATAACTTATAAATAATTGTATGTGTAAAATTCAAAAGAACTTAATGCAGTGGCCGCTAACATATTGTAAAATTTGAAATATTTATAACTGATTAGTATATAAATTTTCACTAACTTTTGTAATTCTACAGATGTTTTAGCGGTTTCTACAGTTAAACTGATGTAGATCAGCGATTTTCAACCTGTGATGGGGGGCATGCAGAATATTAAAAATTTAATGTTTGACAGAAATAAAGGTATCATAACTAAAAAAATAAATTACTGAACATTCACATAAAATCAATATCGTACTCCAGCTGTATTAGGCCATTAGCGAATATTTAAGTTATGAATCATACTTTCTAAAAGCCATGAATATTTCTAGGCCAGAACGAATCTAGTATTTTCAGGAGAAGACTGCATTGTTGCTGTAGTTTGTCAAGGATCTCGCTGTATTGTCCTTTCAAATAATGTTGATTTAACTTAATTAATTAGTGCTTCAATTAACGGGTGACTGTAGTTCAGTCGCCAGGTGTTCTTTTTTTTAAATATTTAATGATTAATGAAGCTTCTGAATGGATTTATGCGTTGAATGAAATAACAAGACTGATGACTCACTTTTCATCCAGCTGTTTTTATTTAGGTGAAATCATAAAATAAAACACGGATAACTATCAGCTTTGTCCAGAGATGCAATAGCACATTATAAAATAGCTCCAACGATTAAACTTCAGCGAACCGAACTACATGAAAAACATTCCTGCTTGTGACTCAAAAACAATTACTAAACCAGGGCCGGCGTTAAGGGGGGGGGGGGCGGGTTAGCGGGTCAAATGTATCCGGGCCTTCCGGCTGATGGGGGCCCCCGATTACCGGCTGCAGGGGCCCCTAGGCCTCGAAGCCAAGAATCCGCCCATTTTCGCCCGGCTAGTTTGTAGATTTTGTAGAGCTAAAAAAAAAAGGTCACCACAAGTCGCACTGAAGTAAGAATCATACGAAAACAATTACAACTTGTACAAAATAAGGCTTTAAAATGGAAATTAAAACTATTTACACGAATTTAAACAAGGAAAGGGAAACGTAAACCACTCAAAATCGCTGAAAACCTTCCTCAAAACACCGCGGTATACAAAATTTATAATTACATTCATTCAATTAATATTTCAAAATTATTTCACTTCTAATTATATTGCACATCATTTACAGGGTATCCTTCCATAAAAGCAATATTCATTCACATGAAAAAATGTTCAAATTAATCAACTTTGATCTGTCTATATTTAATTCCTAAGCTTAAAATTCGTAGAAGGCTGGGTTTGTCGGTTGTTGTAAGTTCTCTAAATACGTTTGCTGTTGGCATCAAATGGAGTGGCATTCCTTTGATGATTAGGTTAACGACTAATCATTTATGAGAGCCTTATTGAACGTGTAGTTCTTAAGGGACCGCTGTAGGTGGCGATAATAACTGTAGGATTCGTTAATAATATTCATAGGACCTACAGATTAAAAATTATGCCCATTATGTTAGTGGTCCGTAGAATTATGTTTGACATTTTACTGGTCCTCGGGTTGTAAACGGTTGATCAACGCCCATACAGACGGTTGTCATAACATGTGTACCAAATTTCAGACTAATAGCAAAATCCCTCTTGATGCCATGATCTTACGACAGAATCATTAAGCATATCATCGAAGACGGTATCACACTATAATAAGAAACAATGAAATAATAAAATTTACTTAAATATATTATTTTATTTCCTTTAAGATTCAAGTACCATTTTCAAAACAACATCCTAAATCTCTCTCTCACACTACATCTCTCTCTAGGTCCGTTTACACACACAGTTTTCCGACAATTTGGCATCATTGGTTCCAGGCACCCACATCAATCCTTTCACTCGCGTAAATCTAAAGTGCCTAGTGTTTACCGCGTGTGTTGTACATTTGATGCATCAACACTTGTCCGTTTTTTGTTCGATGTTCATTGGTGATTTCAGGTTTAAGTTTGCATTACTAGATACAAATATAAAACTTGAAAAAATGTGGTCACGAGATAATTTAGAAGAATTTGTAGAGCCCTACAAGAGTTTTCAGTTTGTGGAAAGTTAGGTCATGTAGTTTGGCATTAGCCGGGCCTCAATGTTTATTCAACTTTCTCCAAGGTGACTGAAAAAAGTCCTAGTTCTATTTGCTATTTAACAAAAAAAAAAAAAAAAGAGCAGAATCATTAAGCTTATTACCAAAGACGGTATTACACGTGTAATAAGAAACAGTAAGATTAAGTTTCAAGTACCATTGGGGTGTAAGGGTTAACAACATCCTAAATCCTTCTCTCTCGCACTACATCTCTCTCAGAGCAGAACTTTAATTGACTCTTGAGACACGCTAAGCGTTGATGATGTTTGCAACATACCCTTACTTCCACGAGGCCAGAACTGTTTGTTAAAACCTATTCCCGCTGTTAGGCCTCTTTCACACGCAACGATTTTGACCCTACGATAAAAAGTACGACTTCATTCCATTGGTGAAATGAAGAGATGCATGGGACTTTTCTCACGGAACGACTGCAACGTGACAAAGACACGACATCGTGATAGTGTCGTCCAGCAATCGTCCTTTGCAACCGAATCGGACGACGCCGTGTCGTTTCAGGAAGTCAGTGGCCTACGTGGAAAAATGCATGCTTTCATTCCAGACGACTTTATCTTCCTTTGGTAGCTGAAAGGATGAAAAATAGCTCAAAATATATATGATTGTGGATTTTACTTATTTGTAATTACTTTTCAGGTTCATTCGTTTTTTTCTATATTCAATTGAAAAATGAGACAACTCTTTAAATTTACATAAACAAAGTTAATGATATAAATTATACGAATTAAACTGATGTCCATGTAGAAATTTAGTTGATTAATTTCGTAACGTCACAGCGAACATTTCAATAGATTGAATGCAATTTCTAATTTTGTATTTTATCTTTGAAAAATGTCCTTTAGACCCACGTAAATTACCGAAGGAAACAACTGACGTTCAAAAATAATTTTAAAAAATATTTCCATTATCTCTGAGCTCTTCAAAAATTGTAAATGGGCCAACTTCCTCTGATTATAGAATCCATTCAATGGTGATTGCGTTTCTTCCTTTACCTACGCTGACGAATTAATCACAGCTCCTTAATTTTTCCATTAGTCATAGCAACATGCTGTGAATGATGCTGACCAGTGGCGGATCCAGGATTTTGGTTTGGAAGAGGCTAGGACTTTGGCTTGGGGGAGCTAGGATTTTGGTTTGGGGGAGGGGGGGCTCGACTCGGGCGAGGAGGTCGGAGGTCGCCGACAGAAATCTCAGAATCTTAGATTGTCGTCCTTATAAGAAAAGTAGAGCAAAAAAAAGTCTCCAAAATCTATGTTTGGGGGTGACCTTGGTGCGTTTTGGGGGGGGGGGGGCTTCAGCCTCTTAGCCCCTACCTCGTCCGCCACTGATGCTGACAATGGGAGGAAGAAAGCCACAATGACTAAAAAACGTTGCGTGTGAAAGCAGTCTATTGTAGCCACCGACTTTTTATCGTACGACCAAAACTCGTTGCGTGGAAACTAGCATTAAATAAAAAGGCGGCCTGGACCAGAAGAGCAAAATTACGTAATAATAAAGTGAGTTCCAGCTAATACGAAAGTACCAAATATCGTTCATATGACTAATTAGCAGAATTCTGTAGAGCAAATGCTTGTGGAAGTGAAAAAAAAAGAGGATTTCATCACTAAACAATTCTAGGAGTACGGGAGGCATTAGGAACAGATATACGAAAGAGATATATACAAGCTATTTCAATGAATATTTCATCAAATGCAGAATAAAATACTAGAGTAGGTATTACAGAGTCTGAAGTTTTGGAACATGCTTGCGGTTTAATAATGGAAGCAGTAGCTATAAATCGCCGGGCATTTTTCTTGTATAGGCCCTAATTTTACTGGGATGGTGTATAAACATTATTTGAAAATTTCAGATCTTGTGGGGGGCGTGCAGTAGCCACAAAGTCATGAGTATCAACCAAACGTTCATCTGCAGTTGAACTTTTATATATAAATATAAAATATACCGATAGTGAAATATCAAGCTATCCAACCGCAAATCATTTTTGAAAATTGGTATTTTCCCTGAATCTCTGTCAAAAGGAGCATTTGATCACTACTTTGAAGCCATATTTGGTTTTTACAGTTCCTTCTGAACTGAAAAAAATGCATTAAGCAGCACATGCTATGGCTCTGTTTATCTGATTTCATTTACTTGTAAATACAACTACGTCTCACAAAATAACAACGATGTGAAAACTGGAATGACACAACGTTAGAGCGTCTAAAAAACTTTCAAACCCAGCAGAAACTCCACGGGGACACGCCAAAATACTTGGAAATTGCATTTACACTGACACTTTTGGCGCGTACGCTCCAACTCAAAGTCCTGGCGCGCGCAACTGCACTGTTGATCACTTTTTGCATCACGCTCCAGAAGCTTACTGCGCAGCACTTAGGAATGCCTGCTCTTAAACCTACGTTTTGGTGTGATAAGTGCAATCTGGGCCATTAAGAAATTAGATTTTTTAGGTTTTTTTTTCCTAGTGCTTTCTGTATGGACATCAAAGTCAAGGAAGTTTCGTTGTTGTAGATCCTTCAATTACACCATGATTATAAATACCGTCATCTATAGCTGACAAATTGTGGTGAGAAGCAAATGTTTCGGTAATTATAAAGGTTCCTGGACAGATGTCGTCAAAGTTGCCTGCGCCTTTCAAGCATTTCCAACATAAAACACTAGATTATCTTTTAATCCTGACTAACACCCAATTTTTGTCAGAAATGATATGTCAGTTTCAGTACCGGATTAACCACGTAGCAGGAGGTAGCAAATGCTACGGGTCTCGCGCCTCTTAGGAGGGGCCGGCGCACCTAGGCTAGATGGAGCGACCTTTTTTTTTTTTTTTCTACAATTTTTTCCCCCGGACGGCAAAAATCAAGGGCCCCTTCTTCACATTTGCTACGGGCCCCGCGCTGTCTTAATCCGGCCCTGGTCAATTTGTGGTCATGGTTATCTTTTTTCTTCTATGTTGCCTGAGAAATTTATTCCAATATGGCATTTTTTTTCTTCCTTGAGCATTAATGTAGGGGAGGGGGAAGAGGGAAGGCTAGCTACATAGGGCCAAGGCCAGTAGTAGAGCAAAAAAAAAAAAATTTTTTTTTTGGTCCGAATTTAGAATATTTCGAAAATTTAAGCCTCCATAGCCGGAGGCAACCAGGGCCACTGCCGACAGGGGGGCCCACATCACATGTATAGCCCAAGGGCCCACAGAGCCTAATGCGGCCCTGGGGAGAAGTTACAGACTGTGTATACTGGAAGGGCAAACTAACAAAGAACTTAGCTAAAACTGCCTTAGAACCATAATCAGGAAACCTGGTATTATGAAATTAAGTTTGAAAACCACACCATTCCCTAAGTGAAGGGAGAAATAAAAGTACTTGAGGTATACTTATAAGTTTACTATTAACTATTTCTAGCATTTTCAAATAATAATATGTTTCGCATATTTTTTGTGTTTTAGGTTGTGGTTTGTATCGTACTGTAGATGGTCATACTTACAGGAGCAATTGGGTACGTGATGTTATCCCAAATGATCTGCCACTAGATGTGGACTTCCCTGATGGTGCACATTACAGTGGGCTTCATAAAAATATGCTATACAATGAAAATGGCATCTACACATTCAGGTGCATTTCAACTTAAAAAAACAAAACAAAAAATGACTCTTAAGATTAGTCTGTACCATCGCTGATATCTGGATGTAACCAGTTACTAATGAGTTCCTTCCTTTATAACTTCTGAGTAGTTGTAACTGAGTTATTTCTAGTTGCATTCATCAGTATGAATGTGTTAATAATCCTGAATGCTTTGATTACTGTGATGGTGTGAGTTTAGTGTAATTGATTGATAGCTAAATAAATAAGAGAGCAGGAACCTTCCCTTGCTAGTAAGAATGAAGAACTCAGGAGAGTCAGAGGATATTAGGAACGAGCTGCATATTTCCCCCTCCTCCTGTCCTCCAATGAGTCCCAATGCAGCTCCTTTATCACATCAGTTAGTGACTGGGTCCTGTTATAATTTCCAAAAACAAATCTAGCTGCTCTTCTTTGTACACGTTCAAACTCCTGTATTTGATATCCAAAATGTGGGTCCCAAACTATACCACCATATTCAACCAATGGTCTGACCAAAGTTTTGTAACCCAACTCTCTTACTTCTCTGGTACATCCTCTCAACACCCTCTCCAATAAATGAAGGATTTTGTAAGCTTTTCTTACCACCTGCCCAAATTGCTCTGCCCAATGGAATTTGTTATCAAATGTTATGCCCGCCCTACAATCATAATTAACCTTTAGTTTTTTTACCTGTGTATCTAATAAGCTGACTCTTCTTGGAATTATCTTCATTCCATGCTGACCAACCTATTTAGAGATTCTATTCAGGTCACCCTGCAGCTGTTCAGTCTTCACCTGTTTTGATCTTATTGTATAGGTACCATTATATCATCTGCATAATACCTATGTTCTGATCGTTACCCATCAACACAGCAATGGTCCCAATACACTACCCTGTAGCATTCCCATATTTACTTCCATTTATTTTAACAATGTATTTCCTAACCTAACACTTTGATTTCTGGCTTTTATGAATTCCTCTACCCAGCAAGTAACTTTTTCATCCAATCAAATTGATTTTAGTTTATTTAAAACCACTTTATGGCTCATTCTGAAAATGCCTTAGAAAGATCTAGTGCCACACTCTTAGCTTGGTCTCCCTTGTACAATTCATCTGAAATATCGTGCATATAGCCCACCATCTGAGTTTCATGAATATCCTTGCCTAAAGCCATGCTGTCGATCTGCAAACCAGTTTATTTCCTCGCAGAAATTTCTGATATTGTTGCATATCAATCTATCCATCATTTTGCCTATCACTGATGTATGACTAATTGGCCTGTAATTTTCAACCCTATTTGTAATCCTTCTGTTATGAACTAGTTCTACTACCTACTACCACTCTTTTCCAATCATCGAGTGTGGTGGGTGAACGGTTAATGCTCTGGCCTCGCATTAGGGAGGACGCAGGTTCGAATCCCCGTCCGGGCATCCAGATTTGGGTTTTCCATGGTTTCCCCGAATCACTCTAGGCGAATGTCGGGATGCTTCCTTCAAAAATGCCATGGCTGAATGCCTCCTTCCAGTTCCATCGACAAGGCATAAAGCCATAAGTAGAATTTAAAAAAAAAAAAAAAAAAAAAAAACTTTTCCACTCCTCTGGCAAGCAGCAAGACTCCAAACTCATTTTAAATAAAATTTCAAGGTAAAGCACAATATCATATGCCACATTCTGTAATAAATCTGTAGTAAAATTATCTACATCACCCCTTTACATTTTTTAGCGCTCTGAGTTTTTTCATAATTTCTTGAGAATTTATTTCAAATTTTGTGGTTTCCTCATTTATACTTTTAGGGAGTCTCTCCCCTGACCCCTGATTCATTCCCTCCCATCACAGGATGGTAGCCCCTAGTTATGTCTAAACCAGCCACTCAATATCACTGCAATTTTAAAATCCTCATTGACTTCAACTCCATTCTTATCTACAATAGTCTGAATACCTTCCCTTCCCCTCAGATTTCTAATATAGCCATAGAAATTTCTAGATTAATTGTTTGGTGGTCCTCCTGCACCAATAATATTCTTCACAAACCCATCCATTGCTTCTTTCTTTGCTCTTATTAATTGTTTGTTTAGTTGTTTTAAGTATTCCCTACTGTCTCTCTGTTGTGTTCTGTCTCACTAGCCTCTTTAATCTTCTCACCTGTGTAAGACAACTTGCTTTGCCTTGGGGTGGTGGCAAAAGGCTTTGTCTCAACTTTAACCGTGTGTAGCCTTGGATATGTCCAGCTATGGCTTTATAATAATGATAACCACTTAGCTTCATTTTGTACCTCAAGCTAAGGAACGGTATAGACAAATAATGTTCACAAGTCAGTTGTTGTTCAAAATCACTATATTCATGAAAGAGCTTGCAAACACATTAGCTGGATAGGCATCAGACAAAGTCACAGAAGAAAAGTTTGCAAGTTCGATTAACCGACTCGAGCCAAACCACATCCCATAGTTCACAGTATAACTGATTATCACTTGTAAGTATGTAAAAGTTCATAATACACTTCTACTGTTCCAGTTGGTTTGAACCAACCAACACTTAAGTAATCCTACTTCAGTGCAACATTGTAATAAACTTGAGACTTGCTGACCTACTCAGTTACATGTGGTCGCCTTTACGTTTTCTGAAAGACCCCTAATATGCTACTGCACGAGCCTACCTCTTGTCGCGCGCACGGTCTCTGAACGACTGAGCTTACATCTTGACGTGCTCACAGTTTCTGGACGACTGAGGCCAACGTTGTGTTGCATTGACTGTTTCTATACGACTGGGGCCGAGGGAAGGTTCTAGGCGTCTATCTGCTCTCTCACGAACCGCGGGAATGTGCTCATTTCCGCATTTACATGGGTAGCTTCTGGAGCTAATCTCACCTCAGAAAGGTTTCATCATCCAATTTTGACCCTGACAACTAAAATAATCCTATCTCTCTGAAATTTTGTAAATCACTAGATCTTGTAGCAAATATCAACTTCAGTTATTATAAAAAATTCACAACTTTAATAGTTTAGCTTAAAATAAATAATTTAGATACGAACTTTCGAAATATTACTCCAGGCGAATGCATAAAACTGATGAAATGCAAAATACTATGTCAACAACTGTAAAAATCCGATTACTAACTTGAATGATCATAGAAATTTAGAAATAAAATGCAATACTATCCAATCTAACTCATGGTTCTGAGAATAAAATTTTGTCACGCAGTTATAAAATTTATAAGATACCTGACACCTCCCTATTGTTGTATGTAGGTTCTGTACTTCTCTTTATATTCTGCTTTGGAATAAACATTTTCTTGCCCTTTTTTTTATTATCTCCTTAAACCCTTCCCATTTCGCCTCCACTGTACTTGTGCCATCCTTCCATTTGCCAAACCTTTCCCTGAAATATGTCTTCAGTTCTAAACTCCGTGTTTTTATAATTATGCCTTTCCCCCCCCTCTATTTTGGCCACTGGTTTACTGAATTCCCTAATATCCATCAGTACCACAAAGTGATTACCTATTTCTTCAGTTACTTGATACCCTACAAGATTTTCATCAGGTTTTATTAGAAAGATATCCTATATGTTTGTTCCCCTCGTATTTTGCTCTACCACTTGTGTAAAACTAGCTTCCCTTATTGAGTATTTGCAAATCTCTGTTCCCTTTTGTTATTTATCTTTTTTCCCAGTTGACACCTGGTAAATTTAAATCCACTTCAATAATAACTATTCCACACTCACTTCTGAACTGTTAATGTGAATTTAGTTTCCCTCCAAGAATCTCATCTCCATCATTCACTGTTCCACTATGCTAAGCATTCAATACCCTGATTTTTTCTTTTTTATTACCACAAAAATTTACCCATAATAACTTATGGTCATGATCTATGAACACTAGATAAGTATAGTAATCTTTACTAACCAGTATGAACACCTCTCCACCAATTGCTCCCCTGTCTCGGCGACACACTTTGTAACCTTCAGGGAAAACGTCATTGTTTATTATTCCTTTGTGGTTCTATCCCTATAATCACTTGTGGTTTATGTTTCTCTGTTAAGTTTGCAAATGCTAGCACTATGTTCATTATACTTCTACAGTTCACCAATTTTTTGCTTTTTGTTATTTTCAGAATTAACCTTTGTCTTTCCAGTTGTACTCAGTTGAATTATCATTTCAATAGCTTCATCTGTTTCTTTAGCATTTGTATGTTTTCCCATAGTGCATCTACAATCAATCTCCCTTTGATCATATATTTTTATCCCCTCAGCAGCAACCCCTAACCTAAAAAAGGCACAGTCCTGACTCCATCATAGCCGGGTTTGTAAACAAATGTAGATGGATCTAGACAGGATATCTAGTTTGATATATAAGCATTGAATTACAATAAATGACAGTAAGATAAGGAACACAGATAAAATTATTGTATTCTTTTTCATGATTGTACAGTAGAGGGGCAATTAATTGTTGAAGGCATAAAATAAACTAAACTGGGCAAGGTATTTTTGGGATGTTTGTAGGGAAAGGGTTCAGAGTAGCCATCTGTCGGAGAAAGTAATAAGGGGAAGTAAGACAGATGGGATTCAAAAATGTGACCATGCTCTTGCTACAATAGTTTGAGTTAGTGTGAGACCCACAATTCTGGAGTTGGATGGTGTGGAAAGAAAGGCAGCAGGGTCGCCCATGCCCGGGGGCATATAGTGTTCACAGTTACAACATTAACTGCTTTATTTATTTTGTTTATGCAATCGACTATCTTTTATTTATTCTTTTAGTTAATCTGATATGTAATAATGCAGTATTTACTTGCTAGTTTAGCATAACTGCTGTATAATGCTGGTTCAAATCAACCGCCAACTAAGCAATACTATATACCTTCGTGCTACACTAGGAAACGCACATTTTAGGTTGTATGTTGTGCTCGCAGTCGACGTGAGGCACCGAGTGCATATATATAATATACGCCGACATTGTTATATATCCCAAAAGTCGTTCTTCAGTGATTTGAAGAAAGGAAGAGACATCGTCACAACCTTGATCTTGCCCCTGTCGACCCTCAACCGCCAATACCACCGTGTTTATTCAGTGCCAGTATCAGGCTTCATCTTTT
>CM061916.1:0-64418 GCA_031002005.1 Vandiemenella viatica | reverse complement strand
ATACCTAGGACTATGCAAGATAAACTGATAATATACCAGTGGCACGACGTAGAGGAATTTTCGGACGTTGTGGATAAAATAGATAAGTGGCAAGAATCAAGGGAAGAGATTGTTGAGAAATCCAAATTGAATAATTATGATAACAATGTAAGGAGGTACGACTGGAGGAATGATTCTAACATGAACCAAGTAATTGCAAGAGGGATTTACGGAGATAATGAGCGTAAAATGGTGAGACATCCGGCAGAATACAAATGAAGAGGCTGTTTCGAAAGAAGTATTCCCAAAAATGGTGGAAACTTTTTTGCAGCAAACAAGGAATATAATCATGGATCATTATAATGGAGAGCCACGAGAAGGAGGTGAACGCATATTTCGGCGGAATGAAGAAGGGAAGGAAAACTGTTAACCGGGACTGATGCGGTCCGTTCGGTTTCGGAATGGAAGGGTACAGGATCAAAATGTAATGATAGTAATATCAAGAAAGGAGAATTTAAGGCAGTAAAGTTAAAAGGTGAACTGGATCGAGGCCGAAAAGATTATGACGACTGCGAAGACAATTGTAATTTAGCTAAATGTTACTTTAATGAAGTAAAGAAGGTAAACCTAGGATACCGCCAACCTTTGGACCTTCTGGAAGGTACTACATATGTTTCTGTCAAAAAAAAAAAAAAAAAAATATCCTTCTATTTCAAATTCTATATTCTTGACTCCTAAAACTGTAATTTGTATAGAAGCATCTAATCCTATGATTTTACAGGGCGTTTCATTTATGGCACTTCCGCACGCACGTCGAAAATCGCCCGGGTCAGCCCTCCCTCGCTTGCCAGTAAGTCACACGTCTCATCGCCCGTGCTCACGAAATCCTCATGCTTGAGCTAATTTCGTACCTAATAGCACGTGCTGTAAATGTTGGCCATCGGCATCAATACACGCTTGACATCTTCTAAGGATGTTTTGGCTAACTCTCTGCAGTGTTTGTGGAGAAATATTATTAATTTTAGTTATTATGTTTTCCCTAAGTTCCTCTTCTGTATGGGTACATGAATCATAAACATACTCTTTTAGGTAACCCCACAAAAAGAAATCACAAGGTGTCATGTCTGGAGAACGCGGAGGCCTCAATCCATGACTGATAATTTGATTCTCATTGTAAACACACTTTAAAGCACGCATAGAATTTTCGGCTGTATTCTAATGTATTCTAATAATGCGCCCTTATCGAACACTGTGCACGAATTAAAACAAGTACATTACACCGCACTAATGAGGTTTGCAAACTGGTTTATGCAAAGTGTGCACGACGCCCAGCTGGATTCACAATTGACATTTTTTACTAATGAGGCGTATTTTTATTTAATAGGACACGTAAATAGTCAAAACAGTCGTTACTGGAGTACAGAAAATCCACATCTTATTCACGAACAGCCGCAACACGATGTGAAAGTTGGAGTTTGGTGTGCAATTAGTGCGAGGTGAATTATTGAACCAGTGTTTTTTACTGATACAATTACATCTTCTCGCTATATGGACCTTTAATATCTTTTTTGAACAGCTGACAGAAGATGAAAGAAATTACGGTCATTTTCAACAATACATTGCAACTCCCCATACAGCCGAAAATTCTATGCGTGCTTTAAAGAGTGTTTATAATAAGAATCAAATTATCAGTCGTGGATCGGGGCCTCCGCGTTTTCCAGACATGATACCTTGTGATTTCTTTTTGTGAGGTTACCTAAAAGAGCGTGTTTATAATTCAATTCCCCATACGGAAGAGTAACTTAGGGAAAACTAAAGAACTAAAATTAATAATATTTCTTCACAAACACTGCAGAGAGTTAGCCAAAACATCCTTAGAAGATGTCAAGCGTGTATTGAAGCCGATGGTCAATATTTCCAGAACGTGCAATAAGGTAAGATGAGGAGTACCTGAGCATGGGCGATGCGCCGTGTGACTTAACGGCAAGAGAGGGGGCGCTGCGCCGATTGATTATTGCCGTGCGCGCGGAAGCGTCATAAATGAAATGCCCTGTGTAATACGGAGGTTTTAATCCTTCCATTCCACATACATCCTAACATAGGAGATTTCAGTTAGCACCCAAATCAATGAGCAATTTACAAGCCCTACTATGGTACTTACTATTTTTTTAATGGCTTTTTGCAGCTGAGGCCATATAGCCAGCTCTAAGTGTTTATATATCATCTCTTCTAGGTATAGACATCACAAGACGGACAGGGCATTCACACAGACACACAACACTTAACATCCATGCCCGCGGCCGTATTAGAACCGGCGACCTTCAGCACGAGGAGCTAGCACTCCTGCCCCTTACGTTACCGAGGCCGGCCACTCACTTACTATTGTGAGATAAACATTTTTTTGCCCTTGAATGTCGTATTCGTTAGAAACAGATATATTTCCAAGGTAACATGCTGGGCCCACCATTACCCACCTTTAGTTTTCCTGCTTCTTTGGCTTAGCTTCAGCTTCACTTACTACCTACTCACTTACCTTACATGTACTGGGATCATACGCGTTTCTGTTTCTGAACTATGTTCTAGGTATGTCTCTACACCCATTGCAACGATACCAATGCTCGCACCCATTGTAGTAATTACGCCCCGATTGATTACCATGATTACAATGACTGCATGGAGCTTCAAACTTACCCTTATATCTCACAAATCTATCCTGTGGTAGCTTAACTCGGTTTCCCCTCTGGTTATTTGGATTTCGAAAACAATCTCTCTACTGATGTACTTGTTTACCACATCATGTACCTTTCACCACCATTTGCATCTTTGATTAGTCTATTTGAATTTACCTTCTGATGTCGATTTGTTCTTCATCTGTTCGAAAAGGAAGCCAAACTCCAAAGCCTCGTTGAAGGTTTTGGGTCTCCTGAGCAATATTTCCTAACATAATACCATATTTACCCATTATAACAGGGTCTTAATCCGACGTAGCTTGGCCTCGTAGGACAATGCTAGATTATGCTGTTCATCCCATGTCAGTTCAAACGTATTGACATTAATCACCTTTAACCAATCAGCATACTGTCCCAGAGTCTCCGTTGTTCTCCTCTTTGTATTTCGAAATTTTTCCCTTTAGAACATGGTACTAACGTTCGCTACAAATTTATTAATTAATTTATATTTAAGATACTATGGTAATTTACAAATTGAGATCACACCCTACATGTTGAAATGCAAGTCCTGTTAAAGGAGACTTTAAGATCCGTAGTTAAATCTGTGAAGAATGACTGAATAGGTTTGTTATATCTTCGAACTAGTCTAAAATCTCTCTTACACTTTCCCCCGGTAAGCCACCAAAGGTGATATTTGGAAACAGAAAAGTACTCAACAGTTTCATGTTCTCTGGCTAATGTAAAATGAATTTTTAAATTCTCCATTCTTTGGTTAATTTCACGTACAGCTTCCTAGACGATCTTCCCACCAGCCTGTTTACTTGTACTAGCCATAATATGGGTTGAATCATGGTCACCGTTATGTAGTGAAGTATCGCCAGCGTTGTGATGAGACGCGCAGCGTCGACGGAATTACAGGTCCTTCCTCGACCACGTATAACATGACTCTGCGCAATCGCAGATCTGCTGTGAGCCGACTGCCTGCTGCCGGGCCACTTGATGCTAGGTGAAATAATGGTCGCCGTTCTGACCCGCGCTTTCTTTAAACCATCAAATGTTAATTCATTTACTTGCCATGGGGAGGGGTGAGCTCGTAAATGATCGAACTCTTCGCTGCTTGCTAATTTATTATAAATGGAGGCCACTTAGTACAGCATCGACATCTCCCCATCAGCGAACGTCCATTGCGCAAGTGATCATCAATAGATAATGTAGTTGGCCGTTGAGGGCTGCTCGCGATCACCAGTTCGATGTTCAGACCAGCATGGTGACACCCTATAAAATATTGCAACTGACCTCCGCCGAGCGACTGCCTTACCCCAGTCTCTTACACTCTTCTGTCACATATTTCGCCTTGTGGCTGCGTACAAAGACCTTACATGTTAGGCAACGACCCGAAAGTTCTATAGCCGTTCTATGATTCTTTTCCACATGATCTGAGATTCGACCACGTTTTAGTATAGCGTGAGCTGGTTCCAGAATATAATTCACGTGAATGCATGTGCCATTGGTCAGCCACATGTCGTCGCTGCTGCTTTGCCCTATATACTTCGCTCGGAGTGACGGCCGGCCTAGGCCTGCCACTCCACACAATCTCAACGATTCTATCAATTTTAAAATTGATCTATTACACAAGGATTTCGAAAGTTGTTGAGACCAAGAATTGCCGAGAAGGTTAATAGTGTCTCTTAAACAACGTCAAAAACAACTCTGGCAGGAAACTACTGAGAATTTATACTTCACACACGATATCAGAAATACTTGATCTTTAATCCGAAAACTGGGTGCCGACTATAACCAGAGAGGTAGCAAAGTGGGAGCGTCATAGCTAGTCACCTATTAAAGACCTCTATGGTGCCTGACAATAGAGATACAATTCTATGTGTGAAAATGAACTCCCTGAAGTTAAGAAGCTCATTAAACCAAATTCAGAATGAACTGGATGCTGAACTAAAATATAATAAACTCCGCAAAGCCACAGGACATGATGGACCTTACCTAAAATTCCGTGTTAATACAGGGCCTATTGCAAGAAAATTGTTGCTTTCACTTTTCAATTAAATATTGTAAACCTCAAAGTTGCCACCTGAGTTTAAGAAATCTAAAGTTATTTCCACTATAAAACCGCGTAAGGAAGGAACTGCACAGCAACACATTAAACCAATTTCCCTTCTCAGCACGACATATAAATTTCTTGCGAGGATAATGCCGGCTCAGATTCACAACGCCATAAATAAAGTCATTCTCCAAGAGCAGCTGGAGACAGACCAAAGTGTAGCTGTGGCGAGCAGATCCTTACACTCGTTAACAACATTGATAGTGGATTCCAGAAGATACTTAAAACAGGAGCTGTGTTCGTCAACCTAACAGCAGGTTATGATACTGTTTGGCAGGGGAATTTCCTATTAAAGATTCCTAAATGCTGTACCATGTAAAAAGGAAAAGAAATAAAAGCTTAACTCTTGAACGATATGCTGAGTAATCGTAAAATCCAGGTCCACTGAGGGGCCCAAAAGAGTCGCTGCCGTGTTCTCAATAATCGTCTGCCGAAATGTTTGGTGCTGGCGCCTATGCTTTTTAAATTATATATTGTGGAAAAACTTCAACCAAATTTCTGGAAATTCCAGTAGGCCAGTGATTTGGCTATTACTTTCCAGAGTAAAAACTGCCATATTTTGACAATAAGCATGTGGGTATGAGTATGCTCACTTAATTCGGTTCCTCCTTCCTTAAAGAACTCAGCAGGAATTGCATCAGCTCCAGTTGTTTTATTATTTTCACGATGCTGAATAACTTCTTGAAGAGAGGGAGCTTCCCCTAAATGGTCTTCAATTGGCTTCTGAGAAATCGATTCCACACAAGTGACTATCGATTTTGCAACTCCTGGAAGTGTTATTTCCGGCGAGAGTAATAGAAGAAGGATGTTTAAAAAGTGGTGTTCCATTCTTAGATCGTAGAGGATTCAGACATTTTGTAGTAGGACCATAAATAGCTTTAGCGGCACTGAAAAAGCCCCTGGTATTGTTGGATGCAGACAGATTTTCCGTTTCAAGTTACTTTTCCAACCACAATTCATTCTTCAATATTATTGTTCTTCTCTAGACTTCAGCTTAGGCGAGTTGATAGGTTTGCTTCTTTATGATATAGTACGGCTGATTTTTCCAAGTGATGTATGCCTTTCGCTTTTCATCTATGATGTTTTTGGTTTCTTTGTTGTTTTCATCAAGCCAATCCTGATGTATTTTCTTGATGTATCCAACGGATTCCTGATAGGCTTTCAGCACTGCCGATTTAAATTTTGACCAGTGGTGTTCTATATCGTCGGGATATTCAGTTGGTAATATGTCGTCCTGAAGAAATCTAAATTTAGATTTAGTATTTTTATACTTAAGATGTTCAATGTTTAGTTTACGTGTTACACTTTTCCTCTGTTTCCAGCGTTTAGGAGGAACATATAGATACATTACAGAACGTACTAGTCGATGGTCAGTCCAGCTATCATCATCACTGGTCATAGACCTTGTAATTCGTACATCGCGCTGGTCTCAAGAACGCAGAATTATGTGCCTGTGTTTCGACCTGGGATGCTGCCATGGCTGGTATGACATGGGGCGCAGATATATACGTTCTTCGAGGAGCAGTCCTTGGCTTGGCATTTCCCGCAGCAGACTACTGTTGCTCTACATGACTTGGTAGTTCTCACACTGCCAATGTTGACATCCAGCTGAACGCTGATATGATAACAGTGTCATCAGGTCTACCCCAGCTATTCTGGTTTCCTGTTTTTTCCAACATTCTATAACCGTATTTGATGAGAAAATCAACACTGCTTAGAGAATTGGAAAATTTATTCCTCTGTATAGTGACCATTTCACCTACCTCTCACACGATTAAAATCAAGCAGACCTGCCTACATGGAAGCAACCAAGCTTAGAAATAAGAGTGGAGAAAATAGTGTGAACCCAACAATTTACTCAATTGTAGGCTTATAAATGTTCCAACGACCTGTGTTCCAGAGTTTGAGGGGCCTTGGCGTCTTTGGTAATAACTGAATAGATGTCTCACAGGACACGATGTGCGCGATGTGGCATGTACGTTCCGCATTCTGTAAAGACACGCTGTGTGATTGTTGTGGTATTCAAACCACTGACCACTTTGTGATAGATTTTCCGGCAAGAAGACTGTCCTGAAGCCTTCTCACACTGCATCAAGCTGGGCCAGCTGCTAGAACATGGCTTGAAACTCTGGATATAATTATCTGATTAACATGAAATTTGTTTTAATTAGGCATACGATAATAATATTAAACCTATAATAGCATTTATCACTTAGTGGCTTCCTTTTTCACACATTCACAAATATACTTACAATTATTTCATCAGTGACTCCTAATATAGCGTATTATATCACGAATGGCTAATAATCTCACCAGTTATCTATTTACTACACTCGTTCACCGTGCGAATTCATTCCATAAAACACATTATCACATTTTATATTTACCGAATACTCAATTTCGTTTCTCGTTATTTAATATTAACCCCAATACTACATTTCTCATTTGTGACAAATCACTGTACATCATTAACCGCTGTAAATTATACTCTCCTGTGAAACTGTTTCGACTTATTCACTTCCCGTCTGATCAGCTTGTATTGCTTCTTTATCTCTTGAATTTCAGACTAAACTTCATAACTATCACATTATGATCAGAATCTATGTCTGCTCCTGGGTGTTATTTACAGTCTAGAACTAGATACTGAATGTCTGCTTGACCATGAAATAATCTGGCTGATATTTACCTATATAACCTTGAGATGTCCTTCATGTATAATTCTTAAATAGAGTTTTAGTTACAACTAGTTTATATGGTTATATCTCCTTCTCGCACATTTCTATCTCCTAGACCAAAACAACTTACAGTTTTCCCTCTTTCCCTTCTCTCAGTGTCGGATTGTATTGTAGAACACTCGTACAGTGGTGTGTACTAAATTTTTTGAAACAATGTGAAAGTTTGCGCATGCATGTGGTACGAGCTGAACAGCCAGTTATAAATAATTTAATATTTCTAAACAACTAAATGGTTGTTATAATTTAGTTTTATGTATCGGTGACGCGGAGCACCCTGAGAGAAGAAGGGGGTGCTTCGGCAGATGAATGAACACAAGTGGAGGGAAGACAAAAGGCGGACTGGCCGGATTTGCGAGAACACTACATTCCGGGAAATTGGCATAGACACGTGGAGGAAGAAGGACGGCGAGACAAAAGCGGCACGCGTGTGCAGTGAAAGTGATTTTTCTACTCCGGTGCGCGCACCAGTGTTTTACGAGTGGCACTGTTTTGTGGAATCAGCCATCAGAATACGGTAATGGTCCGAACATTTTGGTATTTGTTCGTGGACACAATATACAGTTTGCACCCATTAGCGCCTTTTCTAGATAGCGTAACAGATCAAGAATCCTCCGCTCGCACAATAAAACAGGCTAGTCGGTGCAACTGTGAGAAACATACTTTTCTTTTCGTGGCTCATGTTTTCATATTTTTGATTCAGTAAATGTTCTTTTTTAGAATATATTTATTTAATCTTTTATAGGAATTTTATCTGTATTTTATATTTGCCAACTTGAAGTTTTGATTTTGATATAGCGTAAAATAAACTTGTCTACAATTTATTGTTTTTCAAACAACCAAACCGTATTATTATCTTTCATCTTCCACGAAGTAATTTTATCAAGAAAAATTCATAAGAATATTAATAGAATACCGGTAGGAGTTAAAAATGGGTCCAAAGTAGTAGGCGTTTCGATTTATCAATCAAAATTTTTTTAAATACGGTATGCAGTGTACGCAATCATTTTATCTATATTTTGTCAATTTTTAAATATTTCAATTGCTGATGAAAGCAGATGTAGAAACACTGTGTTTATGATAATTTATTACAAGCTTTTTTTGCAAAATGTATATACTTGTAAGGTGTATTATAATTTTATTTCAGTGCAGATAGTTGAAAGAATCAAAACATGATTGTATTCCTGCTGTGTATTTGTTCTTTTGTTTGGTTTTCCATTTTTGTCTGATGTTGGTATTCAACATGTGGTCGGTGATTTTTGATTCACTGTGGTTTTTTTTTTTCGTCGGTTCTAGTTGCTTTTTTGTTTTAATGATTTTTTATGTAGAAATAGTGTATAGTTAGGTCGCCACAACATTCTAGGTTTCGATTTTTGTGTGATAATCGGTCGGAAAATTTTTGAAAACTTTCCAGTATTAGCAATGAGAACAGTATTCCGTAAGATGTCAAGAGAATCAGCATATATTTTAAGTGGGAAGGATTTCAGTCCTGATGTTTCAAATGTAAGGAGTAGCTCGCCTACTAAAATGTCAGAAGTACAGCAAGTGTCAGATGATATATATGCTAATACTGCAGTCATTTAGGGAAATGCGTCGATAGTTCGGCACAATTGCAGAGTCCATTAATGAAAAATTTGATTCAAAGTTTGATAAGTTAAAATCAACTTTAGGGCAGACGCTGGAGAGGTCTAGGGACCAGAGTTCATACACTAGTTCAGAAAACAATTTTTCTCGTGGTCACACAGATGCGCAGATTGGAAACTTTGAGCCAAACATAAATTATGAGAATGTGACATTAAATATTGCCAAAACACGGGGGAAAAGTATGCATACGCAAAAGCCGTGGAGAGTTGCTTGGTACATTTGCTTCATAAGATTCATGATAATTCACATAAAGAACTTGCGTCGCAAGTAACAGAATTTAATGATGGTGATATAATTCAAGTCGAAGAAGTGGTATGTGATGTTCTGATCACAGAAATAAAATTAATAAAAAGAAAGTTGGCTGAGGTAAGGTCATTTGGTCAGGTAAAATCCGCTTACAGGCAAAAATTTTCTCTTATGGGCTAGGAAAGGAAGGATATAAATAATATTCAGTTCTTGCACGTTACAGTCTCAACTGTTACGCTGGAAAATCGAATTCCAATCTTGACCCTTCCACGCAGGTAGCGAATAGGTCCCGCGAAATGCCTCACGAATCTCCTAACAACAACAATGAACAAGTTTTCGTCTGTGAGCTACAAATTTATACAGGAAGAAGATGGCAGTCTCAGGTCTCAAAGCATTTGTTTGTAAAGAAATCTTAATGAGTACCGAATGTGGGGACGCATTCGAGGCGTTGAAAGATATTTTCTGTATGGGAAGTGGGGATTAATTCTGTCAAGAACTGTATGTTTGCAATACTGCAGAAACTTTATACGACCAAAGAAAACACGAGGGATAATTAAAACAATCTCTGTAAATGAATCGCCAGCTTCTTACGCGGAAAGTTAGAAGTAGCTAGGTTGTAATTCGCAAACGATGGTTTGTCAGATTGGTTAGGAAGGGATTTTTGTATAGAAATAGTTTAATTTGTAATATTGGATTTGGGTTAATAGGAATTGTAGAGGATTTGGTCATGTCACCATCAAAGCGAAAATACAACTATGTTAATGGGAAACGTAACCCATTAGTTCGGACAATCATTGCGTAATATACTACAGATAAATTTTCAATGTCATTGATTGATTGATTGATTGGTTTATTTCCAGTGCCTGTAGTTTGTACAGAATTGGACAAGTCAAAGTATATAACTAGATAATTTTTTTTTTTTTTTTTTTTTTTACAATTAACATCATTACTACCTCTAACTTACATTTCACATTATTTACATATATATCATTCTAAAACTAGTTACACACATAGCATTCTAATACTAGTTACACACATAAAAGACAAAATAAATTGAATACTACATCAGAATTCTTTTATGGAATATAACACTTTATTAGCTAAGTATGTTTTTAGTTCACTTTTAAATTTATCTTCTCTTAGCAACTTTATTTCCATGGGAAGTTTGTTGTAAAATATTGCCCCTTTCTTAAATGGATCTTGTTCTGCAAATTTTTTGTTTACTCTCATTTGAAAATAGTTATCTTCACCTCTTGTACCATGGTTATGAATGCTACGGTTGGTTACTGTTTTGTCTGGGCTGTTTACTACCAAGAGTATTACTTTAAAAATGTACAAGGCATAAAGTGTTAATATTTTATTCTGCTGGAAAAGGGACCTACATGAATCTCTCTGTCCTATACTGAATATAAATCTAAGAACCCTTTTCTGTACCTTAAATAGCCTGTCCATGAAGCAGTGTGCAGCGGCTCCCCATATTTCGATGCCGTAAGTTAAGATTGAGTGTATCAATCCATAATATACTGTTAGCTTGAAATCTTTTCTGAGGTATTGAGATAATCTTTTTAATACAAAGGAATTTTTGTTTATCTTTTTACAGGTTTTGTTAATATGTTCCTCCCATGATAGTTTAGAATCTACTGTGTTACCTAAGAATTTAGTGGATGTTACCTGTAGAATATTTTCAGTACCACATGTAAGGTCTTTACCTAGTTCAAGTTTGCTTGGTTTCTTAAATAAGATGTAAACAGTTTTTGAGGGATTTAGACTCAACATATTGTTCATGCAGTAATGGTAAATGTCATCAATTTTAGATTGCATACTGTTAAGTAACCTCTTATTATTCGTATCTGAGCTTAAGACTGTAGTATCATCAGCATATGAAATAGTACAGCTATTGTCCTGTTGAGGTATATCATTGACATAAAGGATAAAAAGGAGGGGGCCCAGAATAGATCCTTGCGGGACCCCTCTTTTGACTAAACTTTTTTTCTATTTGAATTTTATGTGTTCCTCTGCTGTTTTTTGAAGTATTTCAGTCTGCTGCCACCTATTACTTAGTTATGATTTTAATAAATCAGAGGTTATTCCTCTGATCCCATATATTTTGATTTTTTTCAGCAATATGGTATAATCCACTGTATCAAATGCTTTTGATAAATCCATAAAAACTGCTGCTGAATGTTTATTATTATCGAGGTTTTCAAGAAGGGTTTCTATAAACTCTGTTATTGCACTTACTGTTGATATTCCCTTCCTAAAACCAAATTGTCTATTATTAATTAGGTTATTTGTTTCCAAAAACTTTGTTATTTGAGCAGAAATTACATATTCTAGTATTTTACTAAACGTGGAAATGAGAGCAATAGGTTTATAGTTACTCAATAATTGTCTATCGCTTTTCTTAAAAAGTGGCTTGATAACTGATATTTTTAGGATATTGGGGAATTCACCTGTAGTAAGTGACATGTTTATTAAATGAGTTAGGATGGTAAGAATAGGTGCAAAACACTGTTTAAGTAGCCATGGTGAAATATCATCATAGCCACAGCTACGTTTGTTTTTTAATTTTCTTATTGTGGAACTAACTTCATTTTCTGTTACCGGTTTAAGGAAAATTGTTTTATCACATTTGGGCAACTTGCTGGGGGTTGTAGAGTTAATTGAACCACCATAATTGTTTGTTTTCATACTATTTTTGCTTGCATTAGGAGGAGGGAAACCAGCAAAATACTCATTGAAAGCATTGGCTACTTCTCAGGGTCATTTAAAACACAGTTATTTATTTTTATTGAAGATATATCACGAACATTACTAGTGCATTTGTTAAATCCAGATATATCTTTGGCAATTTTCCAGACTTCATTTGGAAGATTACAAGATTCTAAAATTCTATTCTCATAGTATTCTGCCTTAGAAGTTTTTATTTTATTGAAATATTCTGATTTGTATTTTTTGTACCTCTGTTTGTGAAAACTGAGACCTGTCTGCTTGTACGAAAGAAAAGCATCCATCATATCACGCTTCATCTTTAGAAATGAAACTGTTAAAGAAATTTTGACTCCATTATTAGTTTTTAAAACTCTTTTTACTAAGGGACAAGACAGTTCAAGACACCTACTAAAGTTCGTACAAAAGATTTAACATGCATTGTTTACCTCTTTCATATATTTTATCTCACCCCAGTTGAGTTTATTGAGTTCTTCTATGCGGATTTTATATGATGATTGGTTGAGAAAGACGGAAGGTCATTGATAACATTAATGGCGAGTTAGTAGTTCTAGATAATTTTAATTTTAAACATAAGTTAACATCAATTGAAATTTATAAAATGAGTTTGCAAGCTAGGAGTGGTCTTTTCGGGAGCAGGTTTATTCCGGAATACGTCATACTCGGTGTACTGATGAGTTTGCATGATACTGGTTCAATTCAGAGTATTAAGAGATGATGGACCAATGTATTTTTGTCAAGAGGCTGTAGCTGTTTAATTGACAAGTAAATGGAGAATATGAAGTATGGAGTCGTCGTAAAAAGTAATAGTTATAAAATAAAATAAAAAAATTAAAGTCATTCTGAAATTAGGAGTTATTAAAAGTTAATTATTGCTGTAATTCTTGGCTTAAAGGAACTGGAGTCGTGAAGTAACTTTTGTTTATTGTGTTCACCTTAGAGGGCAACAACATTTAATTATTATGTAGGTGGCACAGTTAAGTAGGCAGACTACCCGGAGAACATTACTCGATCCAAATCTAGTGTTTTGCAAATATAAAAGTTAAACTAAATTCAAGAGACATCCTCACCAATAAGACACGGACTAAGTCACAATATTATAGTTCTGTTTTGTGGAAAACTGTTTGATAACCCTGACTTGTTAGTTGAAAAGATCCTTGATGTTGTGAAAGATTTAAATCAAATCAATTATAATAGTAGATCAGCAGAGGATGACATAATATGCAAAGGGGTTTAATCCGAAATTTCCTAAAATATAAATGCAGGAATCACCGTGAAAATGAAATTTGATAAAACGGTTTGGTTGTTTGAAAAACAATAAATTATAGACAGGTTTATTTTACTTTCATATCAAAATCAAAACATCAAGATGGCAAATATCATATATTGATAAAAGTTTACATTAATATATTACAAAAATTGTCATATTCTGAATCAAAAGTTGGAAAACATGAGGCGCTAAAAGGAAAGTATGTTTCTCACAGTTACATCGATTAGCCTGTTTTACTGTACAAACGGAGGATTCTGGATCTGTTACGCTGGCTAGAAAAGGCGCTAATGGGTACAAACAGTATGCTGTGTTCACGAACAGATACCAAAATGTTCGGACCATTACCGTGTTCTGATGGCTGTTTTCACAAAACAGCGCCACTCGTAAAACTCTGGTACTCTCCCGAGATTACAAAAACCACTTTCACTGCACACGCATACCGCTTTTGTCTCTCCATCCTTCTTCCTCCACGTTTCTATGCCAAGTTACAAGAATGTAGTGTTCTCGCAAATCCGGTCAGTCCACCTTTTGTCTCCCCTCCACCTGTGTTCATTCATCTACCGAAGCATTTAACTCTGAATATACAATTAATGGTACTGTCCTTAGAACGGTAGATTCCGCTAAATACCTAGGGGTAACAGTTCGGAATAATTCGCCGTGCAATGAGCATGTTGAGAATGTAATTGGGAAAGCAAATCTTATGCTCCGATTTCTAGGTCGTAATTTAAAACAATGCACACCGGAAGATAAATCAATTGCATATAAGTCACTAGTGAATCGTTACTTAGAATGTTGTTGTTCATATGGGGTCCCCATCAAAAGAGATAAATGGAGGCATTAGAGAAGGTCCAAAGAAGAGCCACTCGATTCGTGACAGGTATATATAGTTGGAGGGAAAACGTATGTGCTATGTTGAAGGAGTAAGTTTTGGAAGACCTGGAACACCGAAAGCGTTGCTATCGACGGAAGCTAATTGAACGACTGGCATATTTCGGAATGACAGCAAATAAATATTGCTACCGGCAACATTCGTATTTCGGAATGACCGTGATCATAAGATAAGAGAAATCAGTGCCAGAACCGATTCTTTTCTGTATTTATTTTTTCCACGAGCGATTAGGTAATGGAATTGAAAGGATTTACCGATCGAGTAATCTTAAAATGTGACTTGGTCAGTACGAACAAACTTTAATTGTCTTTCGGGAGGACGCTGGTTCGAATCCCCGTCCAGCCATCCTGATCTGGGTTTTCGATGGTTTTCCCAGATCACTCCACGCGAATGTGGGGATGGTTCCTCACAATAGCCCATGGGCACCTCCTGCCATATCCCTTCCAAACTATTACCCTTTCCGATAGGTGCAATGCATCCTCCACCACACACTTTTAGTGAATCGCGGAGTAATAATAATAATCACACTTTCGTATCGCGTCGGTATAATAAAGCGGGAATGAATTCTGCAAGACGAAGAAGGGAGAGGGTGAAACCTGGTGGAGGCCCATTCTGGACGACTCTTCCAAAATACATAGCCAGGCTTAACGTCCCCATCCAATATAGTTACTAGAATTCGGTCAGTTTATTTTTGCATGATACTTGAACAATAATTTGTATGGATTAATTGTTCTGGATACGCCAGAAATTCGACCGGCGGTAGACAAAGCATCGATTTTGTATGCATGCTGAGTTTTCTATGAAATCAAAATAATAACAATTCGTATGGCTATATTATTTTACGCCCCCAAATCCTGTAAATATTGGGATAAGAGCGCAGAGGAAATACTGTTCTGACAAAATATGATCCAAAGTCCTGGTTTCATTCCCCGCTGGCACCAGTGTGTCTATCTGACTGCTGATAAGTGTTGTCATTGCGTATTGTTGATTCTTTCGTTAAAATACCTGTTTGTGTGGTCAACGTTTCAAAACCCCGTCGGTTTAATAAAGCGGAAAGGAATTCTGCAAGACGAAGAAGGGAAAGGGTGAAACCTGGTGCCAGCACATTCAGGCCTACTCTTCCGAAAGATTCCAAACAGACTTAACGTCCCCATTCAATTGAAGAATCACTATAATCAGTGTTGTATGCCTTCACTCCATACACCCTGTGGAAAGTCTAACCCCATATCAGGTATGATAACACAAATGAAATGAAATACCAAAATCATACTATGGAGTACTAGCTAAAATCGCTGAGATATCCAGCACTAACCATTGTCGCGTGGATAATGGATAATTTTTATATACTTGGAGTATTTTCCTGAATTTATTCTAACTGAAGGAGTATAGCGTTCCAATCAAAGATATATTAAATTCCTACCGCGAACCCATTTGTGTTAATTTTATACGTAATATATGTACCACCTGGAGGTACGGTTTATTTCTGTATCACACCCCACCCTAAGCTGCAATATAGGCTTCATGGCTAAAGCCTAACGCCTCCAGCCTAACGAAAAGGAACGTTCTCCGCCAAGCAATGGAGATGACCCGCCACAAAATTTTTTTCTAATTTTCATATATTATCCCAGGATAATTAGTGGACCCGCCCACCCTGATCCGCCACTGCTGAGATGGTAAATATTTCCGTTGTGGGGGATTGTCATCACACAATAGAAAGGAGATCTTGAATCCTAGCATCTTCAGTTTAAGTTTCAGCTAATATTAACGCAGTACAAGTTCTAGATGAAATTTCTGATGTTCTTAATGCAGGTAGGATGTACTTAGTAGGGAGAAGACGGGGAAAATAGCACGGTTTTCACCAGAACGTCGGGGGGTGGGGGGGGCCTCCCTCCCTCCCCTCCAGGCCCCCACCGCGCCGCCACCAGGAGGCAGCACTGCTCGGGTTTGCACAAAATGGCGGCCAAGGCCATATGACTAGTTGGCAGCACAAACCTCAATCTGCACAGACATTCCATGGCTCGCGTGACGTCACAGCCTCTTTACAGGAACTCTAGCGCATAAATGCCATTACACCAGCCAGCTCGCCCTCAGTTCCCGGTCGACGTTCGTCAATTGCAGTTCACTATGGCTAGTGTGTTTCTCCTGTTTTCAACACGCTACAAGTTAAACAGCAGTGATACCAAGCGGATCACTGTTGGTTTGTCACCTAAATTGGAATTTAATCCAGTAGTTGTACTCGAAAAAGATGGGTACAATAAAGTCACTCTCACACATGAAGAGTGGGATGTACTGAGACAGTTGGTCTATACAATTGGTGGCTTTTCAAACAACACTGAGCATTTGCAAACGAGTGTCTGACTGGGCAATAACACCATCTCTTCCCGAGACGTGGCTGGAGCGAAAACTATATGGTTTTACAACAATGCTGTTCCTGCCTATGGTGCGTTTCTCCACGAATCAACATGGTACAACCTGGTCGACGCCTTGCCTGCAGTGACCAGTATCATCAACACCATGAAGCCCTGGAGTTATCAAGTTACCAAGTACTACAACGAGTTTGTCAATACGTTATCAGTGAAAGTGATTCGTGACTACCCCCGTTGTTCTGTGAATGGCCTGCTAGATTTGCATATTGATAATGTACATGTCAATGAAGTGTCATACAGCCCCTGTTCAACACTAGTCTATGAACGTTTAAAGTTAGAAATTAAAGCATATAAAAAACTGTTAGTGTATGACGATGTTAAACGCAAAGTTGAACAAGATTTAAAAGAGATTTAGGAGAGGCGGTGATGACGTATGTGGTAATAATTAGTGTCGTCGCAAGCCATCCCTCAGTCCATAGTTCTACAATTGACTTTGTGCAACTAAAAAAATTGATTGTACTTAAATTGTGAGTAAATAAAATCATTTTACCAGATTTTTCTTTTGTCACTTCACCTATCCTAATTAAATAATAAGATAGTATATATTTTTAAATAAATCTTTTATTTCGCCCACCAATTGGCGATTAAAAATACATTTTCAATTTCACACATATTATTACAAAATATATGTAATTTACAAAGTTTTCTCAAACTATTTTTCTTGAGTTCTCGTAGTGGTGGACATCCTAAATCTACAATATTGTAGCATACTTTCTTCCTGATGATTTTCTGTAGCCATCTAGCCTTCTCCCGTCCTTTAACGTAAATGATTGAATCATCCTCATTGGTTATTGCATGTAGTATAGAGCACATCTTGCTGAAGGAAACGCCATCTTCGTTCCAAGGTATTCCATGGTAATTATGTGTTAGCCATCTAACTGATGGTTCATTACCTCCACGCGATGGTGATGCTACTGAAATACAATGTGTAGCGATAATTTTGTCTGAGCGTACTATGCATAAAGCAACTTCTTTGAAAATAAATCCTCCATCCTTCTTCGTGAAGCCCTGTGCGTCCAGGAAGATGGTCGGCATGGTAATGGTTGACAGGACTGGATGCTACTTGATTTTATGGCAGCTTACCCACGACACTTGTTAGAGGTACGTATTCTACTACACGATCGTGCAAGATCAAGCAGTATGCAGCGGTGTAGGCAGGAAAATTCTCACTGCTATCATACTCCATACGAATGTCAACAGGTCCTGTTTTAACAGACTAATTTTGATGTGAACAGTCTACTACGGCGATAGGTGTAGTTTCTATAAAGTCTTCACGATTTAGTAGCGGTAAAGGATGGTCTCTCTCGTAGTTAGAGTGTTGGAATCTTGTATACATATCATACAACACAGTGGTTCGGTTTTTCTTAAACTCCACATGTTCTCATATGGATATGCCACATTATTTAGGAACACTTTGACATTGACGAGATTGCAGTCGTCAAATATGGCTGCACTGAATTCCGCATTACGTTTCCTGTTTGTTTGTAATCCCAGAGCCACGAACCTAGGTTATTCCAGTTTCGTTGATGTTTACAAAGACCAAATTTGAGTCTTGCTGATTGGAAGCAACGGGTCCTCCAACAGATCCCTACTTCTGAAATTAATGCGAAGTGGTTTCCCACTGTCTACAATCTTTTCTCTTTCGCCAATTTGCAAATGAGGGATCACCCATTCCAGTTTGCTGATGGTGAATTTACTTTCCTGAGGATTTGGATTTCCTTGGACATATGAATTTGTATCGTCCCTAGCTCGAATCAATATTAGTTCTTGTTTTACATATGCTAGTATCTTTTTAAAATCTTCGCAAAACCCCAAGAGCATACTCAAAGGTATACATGCATCAAAGTAACCATTTCCCGGAGCGCGTTGACCCCATCCTGCATTGATTAACACGCCCATTTGTGGGGGGCTTGCAGAAATAAGCGTTTTCAATGTGCTTGTGATACCAACGTTTCTATTTCGATCAATTTCAACTCCATTAAGTTCATATCGAATTTCCTCAAACAGAAAAGCGAATGCATTGGATGTGATAGTTGAATTTGTTACTGCTCCCTCCGATTTCATGAATCTTCCTTCAATATTCAAGTAGCTTTCACATGGCAGTGTGTATGTATCTTGGTTCTGAATCGGTATTCGGATTTCATTGTTATTAAATGTGGCTGGCGTATGCGGTTGGTGACTCAAATATTGTTTGCGCGTCACCGACTCGTCAAACTCAACACTGGAAGTTATCTCTAGCACCTCATCCATGATTTTTAACTGTATAGCCTAACGACTGTAGGAAGAGCACGTTCTCAGGTGTTAATCGTTTCACTGTTGGTTCACGACTGACAGCTTTGCGTGGTTGTTGTTATAACGAGCGCCCATTCTTTTTAAAATGTAGTCTGAGAGTGATGGTTTCCCCTCTAAAATCCGCTAAATTACCGTCTTGATCGACAACTCTAACGTTGATGTTACTGAGAGTTTTCACTGTGATGGGCAGATATATGACATTAGCGGGTACTTCAACAATCTTGTACCCTGGTGGGACTGTTGGAAAAAACTCATGTAGTGTATGCCCCAGCTTATGGTTGACGTAATTTCCTGTACATATACTGCATTCTATTCTTATAGCGTTAAATTTGAAGATCTACACAGTGTAGTCTGATGTATGAAATCCAGGCTTTAACACATTTTCGAAAATCCGAGCAGAGATCCAATTGAGTTTGGTTTAGCGAAGTCAATTTCCACAGGTGTTTCTATCTCACACTTGAGTGAATTGTTGTTTGCTCTAATTACTAGCTTGTCTTTTCAATGTGTCGAACCAAATAATTCGCCAAATCGTCAATATCGTAAGATCCTGTGGGTATGACTATCACTTTATTCTTCGAGTAATGAAATTTACAATATGATTCGTCTATATTTGGAATCGAATTGTAAGTCTGAAAGTCAACCAAACCGACTGTGTAATCACCTTGGCTCAAATCTATTGGTGGAAAGTAATCACGGCCCAGAACTGAACTGGTGCCTGACAAACAGAGTGTTACAGACATGTGTTATCCTGTTCAAGGTTCACTGAAGACTGATGTAATACATTTTCATACAGGAATTTTAAACACAAATGTCCACAAACATGTGTACCAAACTTCTGGTGTTGCTACACATTGTAAAGTATTCTGTTCCCTGCAAAATATCGCTGCAGTTCCAACCGAGGAGGTAAGTCACCAAAACTGTCAAAGTATTTAACAACACCATCTATGTACTTGATGTAAGCAACCCAATGTGTTCCAGCACTTTTAGCACTATCCAAGTTCAAAATTCCACATTCACGTTCACGATTTTTTTTGGGTAATGTATCACTCATTAAAACACCACGAAAATAGGGTATGCGCAAACGCTTTACATGTTTACGTATGTCATCGTCTGTCAGTGGTTTAACCGACTTTTTTTTTTAATCCAGACCCATCTTTCCGGTATGGCTTCAAATATAGACCTTTACCCCTCATGGCAAGTTTCTCCATCAATTTCTTGTGTCGTTTCTCCTCAGCCAACTGCTTATTCGCCTCTTTCGCTGCTTTAATAGCTTTGACGACATTAGCTACACCGCCTGCTAAAGCACCAGCAGCTGACAAGCCAGCAAATAAAGGTATTAATGGAAGAATACCACCCTTCTTTTTTTTCTTCGGTTTCTTTTTCTTAACACCCCCGCCAAACTTTAACTTGGCACGCATGGCCCTATTAACCAAGAATGCCGCTGCACGTTCACCAAACTTTGCATCTATAGCCTAAATTCTATCCGCAGCCCTCTCGACGAGTATCCGATCTGCTTCAGCTTTATCTGCCCCGTGTGCATAAGCAATATCGTGTTCCCTGCAGGCCGCATCTAGTGGGTTGATACCCTTCTGCCCAAGTGCCAACTGGTTTTCCAATTTAGTACTGGGACCACAAAACTGGTATGTAGGTATATGCGCCTCAAAAGGCATCTTTTCGATGAGCTTGTTTAAAAAGCCACGACCATTCTTCTTCTTCCTCCTAGGAGGCATTGTTACCAACTACCATACTTTAGTTGTTCGCGCGCCTATATATAGCCGGAGCAACCACCTAACCTTGTCAATATGAAGTTCGTCAAACAGAGAGTCACATTGCCCATGAGTAATGTTGATGTTGCCGTCACCGATACTAGACGGAAGAAGAACGGACCTCTGTTCCCTGAGACAGTGAGGGCAATAGTGTGTGGTCCATCTAATTGTGGGAAAACCAATCTTGTGCTGTCCCTGCTGGAACACCCCAACGGTCTTAGATTTGAAAATGTATACGTGTTTTCCAAGTCGTATCAATTACTAGGGAAAATTTTTGAGGCAATTAAAGAAATTTAGTGATAATCAAAGTGTACATCCTCAAAGTGAAGCTCTACCTAATTCTGTGTTTGTGTTTGACGATGTTTCGTGTGAGAAGCAGAATAATATACGAGATTACTTTTGCATGGGCAGGCACAGATCAGTGGATTCTTTCTACTTGTGTCAGACATATAGCCGTATACCGAAACAGTTGGTTAGAGACAATGCTAACTTGATCGTAATCTTTAAACAGGACGATATGAATTTAAAGCACATTTACAACGATAACGTCAACACCGACATGACGTTCAAGGAGCTTAAGAACCAATGTGGGTACTGTTGGAATGAGTGTAAACACGGATTTTTGGTTAATGACAAGGCTGTGACATATACCATGGAAGATACCGCAACGGATTTGATTCATTTTTGAATAAATAGCTGCGCACACTGTCTTCTGACAGCTATACAACCATGGACAAGTTTTGGAGAACTTCAACGACACAGAATAAGAGAGTGTTTGTGTACCCACCACAGAACATACTTTTTACGAATGATGGTAAATTGGATTGCCAGGGTAAAGTTCTCAAACGTGTAGCCAAGCCCATCAGAGACGATGATGTTGCAAATAAAGGATACGTTCAAGCCATGCACCGGGATGCCATTGATAAATCCTTGCGTATGGTTGTCGATATGGAGAAGAAACTTTCATACTCAGATAAAAAATTTCGCTTAAACCAGGATTTATTTTCCTTACTGAATGAATTAAAATCAGCAAGTGCAACCATCGTGGTACCTATTACCCCCACAGGTGAAGTGATCGATGAGGGGTATGTATTAGAAGGAGGGTACAATTATTATGAAATTCCGACTGATGGAACAATCGTTTCCATCACTGTACCAAAAGGCATACTCGCTACACATAACTCACGTGAATATTATAAAGATATTCCACTCAATGTAAAACAACACGATAAACTTAGTTGCCATGTTAAAACGTCCGACT
This sequence comes from Vandiemenella viatica, assembly GCA_031002005.1. Lineage (NCBI taxonomy): Eukaryota > Metazoa > Arthropoda > Insecta > Orthoptera > Morabidae > Vandiemenella > Vandiemenella viatica. Next base: position 42,398 of record CM061916.1, on the reverse strand, counting down.
CCCATGTATTAGCCGAACTCAGATAGCCACACCCTGTCAATCTCAATGTGAATGTATTTTTCAAATATAAAATAGTACAGTAAACACACACAAGCTTCATTCGGTGTGTAAACATGGACCCAACAACAACAACTAAACGTGGTATCATAAAGGCTCGCAATGCAATTCGACGAAAGTTACTAGAGCTAAAGACGGCCCAGATTGACTCCGAGAGATTCTTCAACGATTCATTAAGACCTGTGACAGATACTATGGAAAGAGTTTTCTTACCTCAGCGACATATACAGCAGCAGTCTCCTCTTTTGATCAAAGATATCTTGAAGTCAATTGTTCGAAGTGATCGAGATTATAATTCAGTGTATGGCATTCGATGGAAGAATGATTCACTAATGATTGGAAACTCACCTGTTACTGTTGACGAAAATGTGATTGTAATCGATGGTGATGAATATGAAAGAACTAGAGGATTAATGGAGTTGTTGTTGTTGAAAAACCCAAGACAGTATACTGCTAAGGACTTGAAAAGCTACTTTGAAATATTAAACAACACGAGTGCCCACAGAGTAAAATTTAGTCCATCTGGTAAAATTCTGAAACCTGCTACCAATATTAAGTATAAAACCATAGTCTCTAAAATTTCCAGTCAGTCTGGTTCTGGTCTTCTTCCCATGAAGGAATATGTGTATTGGGACGATCCGAATGAACTCGTTGAAAGACTGAAGTTACTAACCGCATCGACATCAGCAGGACATACGGCACACTCCAACGAAATTTTATCAGTAGTTGAAGAACTTCGTGAAAGAGACATTATATTGTAACATGGGTCAAGTTGTGGCTGAACTCCATAGACCAGCAAGAAGAAATTTCCCAAGACGTCATGTAGTAATCAAAGGACTTGATGATCTGTGGCAAGCTGATATTGTAGAAATGATCCCATACTCTCGTAAAACCAGTGGCTACCAGTATATACTGATGGTGATTGATACTTATTCAAAGTTTGCATGGGCTATACCTCTCAAGAACAAGTCAGCTAGTGTGGTTGCTGATGTTATGAAGAGAATACTAAGAGGTGGTCGTGTTCCTAAAATCTTACAAACTGACAACGGAAAAGAGTTTTACAATTCTAAGTTCAAGAATCTCATGACTAGCTATGGTATTAATCACTACTCAACATACACACATCTTAAAGCCTCAATAGTTGAATGGCTAAACAGAACTATTAAGAATGCAATGTGGCAAGAATTCAGCAGACGTGGTTCACATCGGTGGATTAAACTTCTTCCTCAGCTAATGTCAAATTATAACAACAAGTGGCACATCACCATCAAAATGAAACCCTGTGATGTAAAGGACAACTCTTTACTTTCAACAGTGTACTTCCGTGTGAAGACTACCACACCAGCTAAATTAAAAGTTGGTGACCATGTCAGGATCAGTAGGTTTAAAGGAAAGTTTGACAAAGGCTATCTGCCAAACTGGTCAACTGAAGTGTTTACCATCAGAAAAGTGAAATTATCAAATCCTGTAACTTATTTACTTAAAGATTATCAGGGTAAAGATATTGCAGGAGCATTTTACCAGCAAGAATTACAATTAACAAAACATCCAAGTACATTTCTTGTTGAACGAGTAATAAGGAAAAGGAAGAATATGGCATTAGTGAAGTGGTTAGGTTTTGATAAATCACATAACATATGGATAAATGTAAAAGATTTATTTAAATTATGATTCATCAATAAACATTGTAACATTCTGACCTCATTTCCTGATTTAAAATTATAATTAATTTTATTATTTTATTTTATTATCATGAAAGGTAGAACTTGCTTGAATGCTTTATGTAAGAAATCACAAATGGTTTTATTTCAATTACTGACATGACATATATAACAAAAATAGTTAAAATTAATCAATTGTCCTTTTTGCGGGCGCCAGGGTATTTTATATAAAATACACAAAAATTAAACAGTAAACAAATTCATCATTTTGACTTAACTTCTGAAAGAAATGTTTGCTCCGGGCTATGAGAGTTCTTATCAGCAGGGTCGTAGCTGGGCAATGCTATGAACTTGCACTTGTAACTAGCACATTGCCCTTCATATGGCGATATATAATTACCGAATTTTATGTCGGCCACACACATTGGATGAAGTTTTCTGCTCTGCTACGGAACACTGTGGCACTGTTCTTCAGAACATCCTTTGCCTGAGCACCTCCGCACAAACAAGGTGGCTGATGTCCCGTTCCAGGCAGCACATTCTCATTAACGCACAGACAGTCCACATCGACCGATCGTGAATGCCGACCAGCACTGAATGTTCCTCCGTCCACATGAAAACAGAAATTTCTGCGGGTCACCCTGTTTATCTACCTGGCACGCACAAATCTCCCCTCCATTAGGCACACACTATTCTCCCCTCGCTAATTCTAGGAACCGGCCTGCTGGCATTCCTCAGGTCTGTCGCTCCACAAATGTGCACAGCGCCCAAATGCCCTCAAAAATATTCCAAATTTATTAATAAATCTATATTTTATTAATGTAACTAGCGGTCACAAGACGCGTTCGTTACAACATTAGTACAACATATATATTTGTTTTTGTTTTTCTCTCCTCATCATAGCTAAGAGACTATTTTTTTACAATTTTCTTTGACAATATAGAGACTTTGATTCATTTTTCAATATAGAGTCTTAGAGATCATTTTACAGTATATGACTAATACTAAGTACAGTGCACTGACCAAACCCCAGAGAAAATATGACACTATTTACAAGACATTAGACAGATGAACAACACTTCATCAATTGCTATATACACGTCATGATCGACATTAGACAACTTCATCAACAGCTATTTACACATCATGTTTGTCACATTAAACAACTTCAAAAATTGATATTTACACGTCATGATAGACAGATGACCAAAAACGTTTGCTTGTACAACTATTTACAAACAACACAACCCACCCTCCAGTGCACTGTAAAATATACACGGGATAAACGCTATATTTATTCTTCATTCACACTTATTTTACAAAACTCATTCACTCTCTTGTACAGACTTGTGCCCCCAAGGTAGGGTCCCAATCCCGTCGGGGTAAATATAGCGTTTATCGTCCAATCTGGACAGACCCAGCTTGGATACTTCAACAGTTGTTACAATATGGAGATTTGATGCAAATCGGAGTTGTTTGTGGTGCTTCACTGGTGCACCATGTAAACAGTCAATATAATCTTGTATATTAAGTTTTTTTGTTACTGTGCGCCTCAGACCCTTGGCCCGTCTTGAGGTCTGGTTAGATTCTAGTCGGAATGAATACATTTTCGACCTTAGACCCGCAAACTCCGCAATCAGGGAACCATTCGCCTCATCTTTCATAACTCCAACAACCTTTTCGTTATAGGGTTCTATATTGAAACGATTGTTGGTTTTATTTCCGGACGTGTCGAATTTCTTCCTGTTGCGTTTCATTACTTCATATGGATCACAGCCAATAACCAAATAGATGAAACTGTCTGTGTCCATATAAAGTAATTTCGAGCGTATAAACTGCGGAATGGCAAATTCATAGTGAAATCGATACATCTGCAGTTTAGAGAGATCGAGAATGCACATCCCGACGTAGACTGGCTTGTTGAAAAGTATCTTCACTTTCGACATCTCCAGAGCCACAAAGTCTTTCTCGAAATTAGTCATTCGTTTAAAGTGTGGTGAAGCCACATGCTTGCGGGCACCGCGGCAGCCCACCCATCCTGTACACAATTTCACGTCACGGTGTTTTCTAAGGTTCTCCATTGCTTTTCCCGAAAATTGAATTATACATTAATTTGAAAAAGTCTCTCTCAAATTCTGATGTTGCTGACTGACGAGAACGCGTGTTGAGAGAGATATATTCTTTCAACCACGGTAACTGATTTAAGGATATTACCCGATGAACCGTGCCCAACTTCATCCCCAAGCCTACACATTGTTGGAGGACTCGGTAATGGAGAAAATACCGAACACTATCCTCCAACGTAGTCATCAGCTTGGGGTACGTAGATCCAGGGGCGGCTTTGTGCTCTGGACATGGCGGTAGGTCTGCTAGAAAGTCGTGTATATCCTGGGGATTCGTCAAGTCTACCTCTAAAACGAAACCCCTAGGTGAGTCAGCTACTACGCTCATGATGTCTATGCGTGCAATCTGCTCGGCTGATAACCACTGAAACCCTCCAGAGGGTAGATACTCTAACATGGCACAGCCGTACAAATTGTTTACATCAAAATACATGATGAAATTTTCAGGTTAGTTGTGGTTGTACTCCGCCATGTACCGGTTATTTCCTTGGCATACCTATAGACGCAATGGCAAATACCACCACGAGCTCCACGTTAGAAAAAGAGAAGCATGTCAACATCTGTCAGAAGATCCAGCTCGACACGCGTTCTCTTTAACATAGCCTGCCACGAAAGGCCTGGAGCTGTATAATAGTGTGCGGGGTCCAGGGTGTACATCTCCAAACATACACTCCTAAATTTTTCAAACAGATCTGCAAGTAGCCGTACATCTGTCCCCATGTACAGACTTGCATATTCTTCCAAGTTTTTGATCTGGAAAATTCGCCACACTTGTGTCGCGTGCTCGTAATCTTCATCAGAAATATCTGACTCCGACAACGAACTATAAAATTTAGACTTTGGTGGGAGCGTGGCCTCTTAGAGCTTGTCCATCGAATCCATATATTCGTATGGGAAGACTCCTTTTCGCTTAACTAGTTGGAACTTCTCAGGGTCCGTAAAATACGCACTGGTAATGTCCATGAAACGGTCCTCAAGGGTTCCAACCAGTTTATCTAACGAGGACTGCATGAAATGGTACGAGTCCAGGAACCGCAATTTAATTGATGTACCCTTAATCTTTTTCGAAAACGAAATGTAACGTTCAGTGTTGATGGGTAGGACATCCATCCCATCATAATCGAGGTGTGCTAAAGCCTTAACAATAAAGTGCTCATCATACCCAGACAAATTATGGAAAAAGATGGGTATGCATCGTTGATGTTTGTACTGTAAATTACAGTTATCGTGTGCAGCCCCTCTGAATGCACCTGTGACGTGACAATGATCGCGAACCTTAACGGCCTCCGGTGTAAAACCATCACCACAGATGTGGCATACCGTAGCACTGGTAAATCGTGCTTCCTCATCAGCTGACATTAGAAGAGGTATGACCGCCTTGTAAATTCCATTAACGTCATGGGCCAGTTTCACGAGTTGTTCCACTGGCCACGTCTCAGGGTTTTCTCCCAAGAATGAGTCGAATCTATTCAACTGAGGCTCGTATGCGCAAAGGAGCTGGTATGCCGCGGCAAAAGGGATGTGTTCCTGGACTCCTGTGGAGTAACAGGAATTAGGGTCGGGTCTGCACGAATGAATGGGTTTCAACAAGCATTCAAAATCCGCGTAAACGACGAATGGTGCACGCTGTTGGTACACAAAATCCTTAAACTTTAAGGTTTTGTCTTCGTCGCCGGGTAGGACGACTCTTACAGCTCCTACCCTAGCGCAATCAATCTCATGGCGTTCCAAGAGATCTTTGCGAGCGAAATGCTGCAGACATCTATCACAAATGAAAATTGCGTTTTTATGCCTAGGTATTGATGATCTGACAATTATTGACAAGTTCTTGATCCAGCAGTAATGGAACTTATCTTCACCCTCTGAAATCGACATGTTGATATGGAAATCGCGTTTGACTGCAGCATGATGGAAGGGGCCTACAACTTTATGTTTTCCATTTTCTGGTTCCAAGCCGTAGACATTGATCGAATATTCATGATTTTGCGTCTCAAATTTAGAATTGTCTGACAATTTTACAGGGAATTCTATGCCTGCAAAAACTAAGTTGTACTTGGAACGTGCTAGAGAATACTTCCTAACCAAGTGCGGGTTCTTTTCCACCTGTTCGTGAAATGCTAGGATCGTCCAAAGAAAACATTGATCGTCGTTGTTTTGAACGTTGATTTTTGCTTTCTTTGCTTGGATATCGGATGGCAGAGCTATAAATAAAGACCCACGATACAGTGGTTCGAATTTATCTACATGAATATCGATGGCATTAATCTGATCGAGGGTTTTGCCACTATCCCGATCTTGGAATTCACTATATCTCTTCAAAATATCTTGACGCACATAGACATCACACCATTCTTCCAGGTGAGTACTTAATGATATTTCTCGCATTTTCGGCATAAAAGAAATACGGCTGATGTTAGTGACATTGTTCTTCTGAATTTGGAAAAGGCAATCTAACCCCACCTGGCATTTTATAGCCGGTGATGATCGATTGTTAATAATCGTGTAAATTTGGTCTTTAATAATTTTGAAGCATGCTCCAATATAATTTTCCGGATCTTTAAAATTTTCTGAATTTGTAACTGATACATGGAGTAACCTATTCCCGAAAGCACTTGCCCTGATAGTTGGCTTCAGGCGCGTAGCATCTGGCTTACCTTTTTCCCCACCATCGTTAACAGTTGCTGGTGTGTTGGGCAACCACTGGGTCGATGGTTCGTCTGCCGCCCAAAGTGCTTCTACTGGCGACAGAGTGGCTAGTAGATCCTCATAGATTGGATCTTCCCACGCAATGGTGTTTGGATGGGATATGTCAACTGCTGGAATACTCCTCGCACTGGCGCTGGGTTGGTTTATGTCCACTTTTGGAATACCCCATAGTGCTGCAAGGTCTGGTGGTGACATATAAACATCTGAAAATAGACACAAAAAATTAGATTCATAGTTGCAAGTATGGAAAACAAAGCAGTCAATAAAATGAATACAATACCTGACATTTTAATCCTTTTTGATGGATCCTCATCATGGGTTGCCTTCCGTTTGTGTGTAGGTTGCACACTGGTAAGGCCAACAGTATTCACATCATCTGCAACATAATAAATAATGTCTGCCATATATGTGTTAAGTATTAACATGAAAAATAATTTAAGTACCAAATGATTGCCAGTAGCAAAACAATTCCTGAGTGGTAATCACATGCAAAGCACCTCCACTCACATCTACAACAAAATAAATAATGTCAATCACATATTCACTAAGCATTCACATAAAAAATTATTTAAAGTATTAGCTACTTACTGGTGAGGCCAACGGCATTCATTTCATCTGCAACAAAATAAATAATATCATTCCCACATGCACTAAGTATTCACACGAAAAATTATTTAAAGTATTAAACACTTGCCGGTAGTAAAACAATCCATAATTTCCTGACTGGGGATCTCACGAAAAGCACATTCACTCACATCTACAACAAAATGAATAATGTCAAGCATATGCTTTATGCATTTATATAAAAAAGTTATTTAAAGTATTAGCTACTTACTGGTAAGACCAACAGCATTCATTTCATCTGAGGCATTTGCAACAAAATAAATAATGTCAATCATATGCACTAAGTATTCACATGATATATAATTTACAATGTTAATCACTTACCGCCTGCAAAATTGTACCGCAACTCAAGGTTGTCAATGGTTACCGATCGTGAGTCTACAAATTCATCACTGATTAGTTGCGAGATGACGGGAAGACCTGTAAAATATAATTAAAATAAAACTTACTTATTTATAATAATTATTATAATAAAAATTAATAATAGAAAATTCACTCACCATTTGCTAAATAATGTTCGATGTCTTCAGCAGTCAGTACTCGATCCATAATGTTCACTCTGTAAGATACTGGTGATCAATGAGGCTGAGAAGAAGTATGGCACAGAATTTATACCCTGTCACGAACGGTAAATTGTGTTGTTGAAAGTAGGTCCCAGTCAGCTCACCCCAGGAATAGTGCCTAAAGGTACCCGACGCGTCATCCACGCCGAGTTATAGTACACCCGGAAATAGCACTGCACTAGGAAACTACGCACTCCAGGAATAGTGTATAACGGGACCCATTGCTCGCCGACGCATCATCTGTGACGCGCGCTGGGAATAGCGACAACCGTTGTCGCCTGCGGGGGGTGTGCGTCCGACTAAGTTCCACAGAATACTCAGATAGATTCAGGTTACCTCTGTACGGTGCTGCTGCCTGGTGGCGGCGCGGCGGGGTCCTGGAGGGGAGGGGAGGGAGGCCCCCCCACCCCCAGACGTTCTGGGTAAAACCGTGCTAGTTTCCCCGTCTTCTCCCTACTGTACTTCAAATGTATTTGACAAGTAAGGCTCACCATATGAATTAGAATATATATTTTTTGTTTTCTTTTTCTTTACAATCAGTCGTTGGATCTACTCTGAATATTTCATGTACATATTTCTAAAACCTAAGCCGTGTAAAACGTTTCATATAAATCAATTTGACGGCGTTGTTGAATTACAATTCATATAATTCTCAGTTTTATCTCAAATCCAATTATCAATACAGTTATTAGAATGTCATATATCATTGCCACTAAATGACAATATAGGGAAATTAGTTTTCACGTGATTCTATACGGGATTTGGGATGGTTCCTTCAAAAGTAATATTACCCCATTACATATTGGGGTTGTAGTTCCGTATTGTTGACTCTTTCTATCGAATACCTGTTTACTGCACATGAAATATACTGTGTAATAGGTTTTGCCATGGACAGTATTTTGTAAAACCCGGGATCACTCGCAAATGATAAAAAAATCTAACATTCATGATTTTACTTAAATATTAGAATATATTTCAATGATATTGAAGTGTTTATCTTGCAATGCTTTCTGTGATTTCGCTACCTTCATTCTATGTATCTTTCGTCGCTCAAATTACAAGTAAGGGCCTTATTACACTAGATGACTTGGCGGCGCAACCAGCCGCGCCACTGGCGACTATGTTGTCGTCGCAACCAGGATTATGGTGGCGCAGCCAGTCAGCCACTCGCACAACCGAGCAGTCTCTTTGCTGTTATCCTCGCATTGTACGCGAATTGCGTAGTTCAATATGTCCAGTGAACTATAGGATGTCACTGTGGAAATAAGTGGAAATGAAAGTATAGAGAAGACAAAGGGGTAAAGCAAGAAGCATTTCTAATTTTCGTATCTTTCCCGGTAATATCAACCTTTATTAGGACAATAATTAAGAGAAAGACAATTTAGAAATTCTTAAGTAATTGAAAAACTTGTTCTAGTCTGAATACAGTTCATGAAAAAGAGTTTAGATTCCCTTAGTAATAGAATATGATGTACATACATCTTTCTCTCCCTTCGCCTTCTCTTTTTCATTTTAATTATTTTTAATTAATTATTAATTTAATTGCGAAAGAGCTAACACTCCAGTAGCAATTTCTCTAGCCATCTAATTTCCCGTTTATGTATATATTTAAATTTTCTTTTATAGCTGGAATATTAAATTCCCCCTCTCTTACTTTTCCGCTTTGTAAATTTAAATTTTAAAATCCTTAAGAATTTTTTTTTTAAAAAAAAAAATCACTATATTTGGTAATTTGTTCCAATTCCTGACATCCCTACCAACAAAATAAAAAAAAATCACTCCCTTATGCAAGAAATCGAGCACAAGCTTGTGGTCATGGTCGCCTTTCTCCTTCCATGCACTATTCCTAATTCTCTAATTCTCTTACCAATTTCTCTCCAAGCCCCATCACCAACATACCCTGCACATTCCCACTCTCTTCACCCTCCTCCTTTCCTCCAATGAGTCCCAATCCAGATCCTGTATCATATCAATTACTGACTAGGTTTTGCGATAATTTCCACAAATCAAGCTGCTCTTCATTGCTCACCTTCCAACTCATCTATTTGCTCACCAAAATGTGGTTCCAAACCACACCACCATATTCAAAAAATGGTCTGACTAAAGTTTTGTAACCCATGTAACAGCCCAAGTTTTGGGGCAAAAGATTTAGTTGTGTGATTTAGAATTAATCGAGTGTTAGGTAAGTAGTGACAGTACGCCAGAGTCCCGTGCCGTCTGCACACGAGTCAGGTTTTGCTAACGAAAACGATCAGCGCATAACACAACCAGGGACACTGGCCGGTCAATTGCCGAAAGAAGTCTAGAATGTTCAATACGGGCTATATAAGGAACGCAAGACATGCGTTCGGCCTTCTCAGTGACAGATTGACAGTAGGCACGTCACTAAGCCAGTTGGATAGTCAATAGCCTCTCTCTTTCTCCTAAAGCCTGGTCTCGCGTTAGGATCGACAACGCTGCAACACTTGGCGGAATCCACCGATAGCCATTCTACATGTATGTAAGTAATTGTTTCATCATCTACTAGTACTTCAGAAGATGTAAATCCAATAGAAGCCTACGGGGATAGCCTCGCAGACGGCGTCAAAACGGGTGATCTGTATTCAGTCAAGGACGAGCAATAAACAGTATCGTACAGCAGTTAGGCGATGTTCTCACTGGTAAAATATAACAGAACCTGCAGTTTGCCATAGTAAGCCATATTAACAACCGCACTGGTCTGTGGCCTTAATCCAGTGGTGTCAGCACCTGATATTAGTAAATAGCCTTACAGCTGAGCTGGAGAGTGGAGCCGAGGTCACCGGAGGTCAGCCGCAGCAACTCTGTTAAAGGTTAGTACCTGAGTTTCCAGACACTCTGCCGATTCCAAATTACGCCCACAGAAGAGTAGCTAGACCACTCGACTAGTCCGTTACACCCAACTCCCTAACTTCTCTGTTATATCCTCTCATCACCCTCTCCAGTAACTGAAGGATTTTGTAACCTTTTGCTACCACCTGCTCAATTGAGTTTATCAAATGTTATGCAAAGAATTTACAGTTCATCAAGCAAATCTGACCCCACTCTGCAATCATAATTAACCTTCAGATCTATTTCTCTGTGTACCTTATAATCCGACTCTTCTTGGCATTTATCTTCATTCGATGCTGACCTACACATTTAGATATTCTATTCAGATCACGCTGCAGCTGTCAGTCTTCACCTGTTTTGATCCTATTGTATACCATTGTATCATTTGCAAACTAATTCGATTTTGACCGTAACCAAGTCATTCATTAGAATAATGAACAGTAACTCCCATATTTACTTCCACTTCCTATGATAATGTATTTCCTACTCTAACCCTTTGCTTTCTGACTTTTAAGATTTCCTCTACCCAGCAAGTCACTTTTTGATGGAATTCAATATATTTCAGTTTATTTAAAACCATTTTATGGCTTACTCTGTCAACTGCCTTAAAATGATCTTATACCACACTATCAACTTGGCCTCCATTTACCAATTCTTTTGAAACATCTTGCATATAGCACACTGTCTGAGATTCACATGAATATCCTTTCCTAAAGCCATGTTGTCGATCTGAAAACTATTGTAGTTTCTTTCTTCACAGACATTTCTGATACAGTTGCATATCAATCTCAGCATCATTCTGCCTTACACTGCTGACAAACTAATTGGCCAGGAATTTTCAACCCTATTTTAATTCCCTACTTTATAAACAGGTACTATTATCACTCTTTTCCAATCCTGTGGTAAGCATCAACACTCAAAACTGATTTTAAATAAAATTTCAAGGTAAGGTACAATATCGTATCCCACAATCTTTAATAAATCTGTCGTAATATTATCTACACCAGTTACGTAACGTTTTTTTTTTTTTTTTAGCTTTGTGAGTTCCTTCGCAACTATCTGAGAATTTATTTCAAAATTTTTAGGTTCCTTATTTACAATCTCCTCTGATTCATTCCCTCCCATCACAGGATGACTGGCCCTAGTTGTCTCACGAAACCTGTCACTCAGTATCTGTGCAATTTTAAAATTCTAAAATAGGAAGGAGCATTTGAACAGTAGACTGAATGTGTGGTGGCGTGTCTGGCGGCACCGTCAGGCTGCCTAGTGTAAGATACAATGCCCCGCCAAGATTCACTGATACCTGCTGCTCGCGGGTACGGCAGCCAGTCGGCCACCCGTTTGTGGCGACGCCACTGGCTGCCCTAGTGTAATAAGCTCCATAAGATTCAATGCCCAACAACGAGCAGCGCCACCAGTGGCGCGGCTCGTTGCACCACCAAGTCACCTTGTGTAACAAGGCCCTAAAGCCTGCTGGTAGCGGCTTTGTTTGAAGCGGTGTGTATTGTTAGATTATTTCTTACACGAGAGTTCTCGCGTAACAATGACTTTTGCATTCGTGAAACACCATCTTGCTTCTCTTTAGTTTGTTTCTCTGTGCTAGTGACGTGCGATTAGTTAATTTCTTCTCCTGGACGTATTCTGCGCGTATTACGTGGTTTGTATGAAAAAAGTGAGTATACTTATTGGGTTTTATATATTGAAAGAAGTAGTTGTGTACACCATGTACACACTTTATAATTATTCTTGGCCACCGCTGAAAAATTATATTACTCTTGTCTTGCACAATCCTACATCAATGTCATCCTAAGAAATAGTAACGCAATACTGGCTCGTCAGTATTGCGTTACTGTTTCCTTGATCCGCCCTTCAAGTATTAATTTTAAAGTCAGAATTGGTTCCCTTGTACCGCGATTTTTCTTAAACCCAAACTGATCTTCACCTAATATCTCTTCTACCACCCTTTCCATCCTTCTGTATATTATTCTGGTTAGTAATTTTGAAGCATGTGATGTTAGACTAATATTGCGATAATTCTGACATTTGTCGGCTTGTGCTTTCTTTGGAAGTGTGAAGATGATATTTTTATTAAAATCAGTTGGAATTTCTCCTGTTTCATAACTTTTTGATATCAGCTTGAATAATCTTACGATTTCTTCTTCTCCTTGGGATTTAAGAAGTTCTGCAGGGATCTCATCAATTCCAACTGCCGTATATGCTTTCAAGTCATTCAGAGCTTTATTAAATTCTGTCCTCAAAACAGGATCTCCTAAGTCATCAATGTCGATATCGCCTTCCTTTTCCATTACATTATTGTTCAAGTCGTCCCCATCATATAGTTTCACAATGTATTCCTTCCATCGGTTACCTCTATCGTACGAGCTTAAAAGAGGTTTTCCATCGGCAGCTTTAATGTTCACGCCTCTTTTCTTCATTTCTCGAAAATTCTGTTTGATCTTTCTATGAGCAACATCTACGTTACCTACGACCATTTCCTTTTCTACTTCTTCACACATTTCTTCTAGCCATTTTTCTCTTGCTTTTCTGTATTTCCTATTTATTTGATTTCTAAATTGCCTGTATTGCTCTCTTCCTGCTTCTGCCTGAGCATTTTTGTACCTTCTCCACTGATCCATCAGCTCCAAAATTTCTTCTGTGATTCAAGGTTTTCGGGCAGCTTGTTCCCTAAAACCTAATGTTTCTTTACCAGCTTCCATTATTTCTGTCCTTAATGCATTCAATTCGTCCTCGGTTGAGCTCGTTTCAGAGTTACTTCTTAGACCTAAGTCTACCATTTATGCAAATTTTTCTCTCGTGCTAGATTGTTTCAGTTTATTCACTTCCAGTCTGTTCTGCTTATACTGCTTCTCTTCAATTTCAAAGTGCACTTCATTACAATTAAACTATGGTCAGATTCTATGTCTGCTCCTGGGTAAACTTTGCAGTCTAGAACTTGATTCCTGAATCTCTGTTTGACCATGATTTAACCCAACTGATATCTGCTTGTATCCCCATGACGTTTCCAAGTATATATCCTTCTTGTATGGTTCTTAAACATTGTGTTTGTCACAACCAGGGGCGCCGACTCTGTGGGTGCTCGGGGGCTCTGGCACCCACGAGATGTAAATAGTGGGTGCCGAGTACCCATGAGCATAGACGCCAACAGTAATCAGTAACAGACTACGAGAGACACCTGTATTACCTACGTCATGCGCCGCCTGGCGAGGCAAGACGTCTCGACGAGATCGCACTTGCTTACGATGTGAGTGTGCACGTCATGCCCATGGAGAATATAAACACTACGTTAGGTCATACCTAACACTATCTATTGTGTGGAACGTTTTGTTTGATTAGTAAAGAGCACTCACACAAGTAAATTAAGCAACTCGACCCCGCGCAACCACGCGCAAATTATAGCCCGCCATTCATCCTCCACGCAGCCGACGGTACACAGCCGCGGCTCGCAGGCTGTCTCAGGTGTCTCACGCGTTCCTAGTCTAGACGGTAAACTAAACACGTGCTTTAAGAGCACGCTGCGCTTGATGTTATCGTGTTAATTTCGGAAAATTATTAGTTTCGACAGATAAATTTATCCTTCGAAACCGTAACCAGAAGAATCCTCCACTAGTAGCTATTCTCAGCTTAGTACAGCTCAGCAGATCCAGCCAGAAGATGTTATTTCTGCAAATTCAGTTAAGCAGAAGGAAAAGTACAAATTTTCAGAGTAAGTGGCAGACAATTATTTCATGGCTGCTAAAATGATGAAGATAAGATAATGTGTTTTACCAAATCTGAAAAGAAACCACGTCTACAGGCGTTTATGCGCCGTAAATATCATCAAGAAGAGATGAGTTCATTAAGGCACTCACTCAAGGTGGTTTTTCATCATGAAATAAAGCTTCAAAAAGCATAAAAATCCTGAAGTTCACTGTTTTTGTGTACTGTTTAAAGCCAATTTAGAACGTGCGCCAATGTATACTGAATGCTATCAAAAAGAAAACTACATGATATGAAAACAAATAGTTTTTAGTGACCGGACACCTAGCCGTAAGGGACCACGAGGACGAGTATTCAAATTGCATTCGATGTTGAAGCAGTGATCACAGGATATTCTCGAATTAAACACGTGGCACGTACAATTTTGAGTGACAAGTGCTGCATAAAATAATCAGAGTAGTACAAAATGCGGTCCATTAATCAGTTATGGTTGATAAAACTAGCGATATTTCCAGTAATGAACAAGTCATACTCTTTTGTCGTTACGTGGACGCAAAGTGTAATATACACGAAGCATTAAACGTTGGCCTCTATGAAACGGTATCAACTATATCTCACAAATTTTTTTTCAAATTTTCAATGACTGCAGTACTAAGAAGATTCGACATAAATATCAAGATGTGTGGGGGTCTATATACAGATAGTGGATCTGGTGTTGAAGCGCATACTGGCCTTCAATTGTGGATTGAAGCTATGGAAGCAAGGGAAATTCATGTGCATTGCACCGCTCACTCGTTAAACCTTGTTGTTCAAGATACTGTCAAAGAAGTACAAGTAATAAGAGATTTTTTAGCGTTTTGTTTCCTTATGTGATTCATCGAAACACTATGCTTGTTTTGAATCACTACAGGCAGCTGGCGATGAAACTATCTTTGCGCCCTTTTTGACAAACAAGAAAGTGTTGTCGTATATCTTCCTTGAAAACCATTCTAAACAATTATAGTGTAACGTTTTGTTCTATGAACGACTTAAAAAGTCAGACACATAATACCTGCACGAAGGGAAAATAGTTTTTAAAAAAAGTTTTAAATTTTTTTGAATCTTATTTATTATTATTTCTGATAGATATTCTCGTTCGTTCCGAAGCTTTAAACACAACTTTACAGAATATTTCTATGCATCAGAAAAAGCTGTAGATAATAATAATACTGTCAAGCACGTCATATCATCCCAACGAACTGACGAATAATTTCAAAACCCTTGGAAATCGACTCTTGACTCAGCTTTTATATTGGATGATCAACTTATCAGTATTAATAACTCGAAAATAAGAAAGATACATAGATATATAGACGATGCATCAAGCGAACCGCACCAATTTTCCACGCCAACTGACTGATATAAAAAATGTATTTTGCAGTTTTAAATAAAGTCATTGACCGTAGTGACAAGCACTTTACTAAAAATGCTATGACACATTTGAGTAACGTAGAACAATTTCTTACTGATCAAAATGATACAAGCAGCAGTTGCGTGAAAGAGTCCCTCGAAGATCAATTTAATTTAATTTAATTGCAATGGAGCACAGGCTCCGGTGGCAATTTCCTTACACATCCATCTTCCCCCTATCCTGCACCTACCTACATTTGCCCTCTACAAATTTTATCTTTAAATTCTTTCAAAGTTTTCGGTAAATTATTCATCATTTCTCTTGTTAACTCATTCCAATCCCTGACACCCTTACCTAAAAAAGAGAATCTTCCCACACCCTTGTGCCTGAAATCGAGTGCCAGCTTGTGGTCATGGTCATCTTTTGATGTGGATCGTTTAGTTCTTCACCATAATATTGGACGTTGCACGAACAAAGAATGTCAGGCTGAACAATGTGAAAAAAGGTTTTATATTTATATATATAATTTGGTATTGGGAACCTACTGAAGATATGATGACTGAAATCATCAAATTTTTTTAAAAAAAGTTTCAACAATTCCAGTATCTGCATGCACCGAAGAACGATCATTTTCAGCGTTACGGAAAATAAAAACTTACTAGACGACCCGTGCGAAAATTTCGCGAATAAAATGCAATGAATAGTGAGGTTGAATGCTTGTAATATAATGAAAAGTAGAACCACACTTTTGTGGCAAATATATATATATATATATTTTTAGTGTAATAGATACGCATCAAAATACTCACAACATATTACGAAATAGTTAGGAAAATTTAAAACACTCTGTATTTCTGACAAACTGTCACTGACCTTAACAGAATAAAACCTACTTGAAAAAAATGCACACAACTTATTAACATCTCTGAAATATTTGTTGCTGTGCGAATAAAATGTTTACATTGGAATTGTATAGCAAAACGACAGTGTTTCCGTAACAGAAAAAAATATTTCGAAAAGCTACTTATTGAATAAACAAAAGTTTATTAACATCTCTGTGATATCCACTGCTGCAATCTAGGGACTTGGCACTGAACAACCTCATACGCGCTACCACTTTAAGCACCAAATTCCGAAACATTCTTTCATAATTTATGATTTTACCTAGCTGGAGACCTTAATTTTTAAAACGATATGTTATTTATCGACTTCGGCTGGTTATCGATGAAGATAAATGGCTTGTAATAAAATAAAAACAAAAAAAAAAAAAACACGTTGTAAAAATAATATTGATACTTTTGCCCTTTAGGGGTCGAATTCCAAAAAATTCCTTTTATAAAATATAGTGTGACCAAAGCAGCCATCTTGGTCTTTAAAATGATACCTCGTATATCGATTTCGGTTAGTTATCAGGCGAGGTAAAAAAAAAAAGTTTTAAGAAATGATGATGTTTTTGCCCCTTAAGGGTTGAAATTGGAGAAAGTTTTTTCTTAAAATATAATGAGACCATAGCGGATAATTTAATATTTAAATCAATACCTCATTTATTGATTTCGGTTAGTTATCAAGGGGAATAAATAGAAAAATGCGTTATAAATATATTGTAATTTTTCCGTCTAAGGTTAGAATTTTTAAAAATTTCTTTCTTAAAATCTGGTAACGGAACCCAAGACATTACGAAGACCTCAATATTTTAAATGATACCTCGTTTATCAATTTTGTTTAATTGTCAAGGGAGATGAATGGCTCGAGACACAAAAAACGCATTTTAGAAAAATTGACGTTTTTGCCCTTTAAGGTTCGAATTACGAAAAAATCCTTTCTTAAAATATTATGTTACCGCGGAGGAGACCTTATTCTTTAATATGATACCTCATTTATCTATATCGGTTTGATATCAAGGGAGATAAATTGCTCGTGACATAAAAATGCGTTGTAGAACCATTGATACTTTTTCCCTTTTAGGGTTGAATTCCAAAAACATTATTTCTTAAAATATGATTTCACCAAAGCTGTGACGATATACGTCATAATCTTACTTGAATTATCGATTTTGGATAGATATCCATGGTGATAAGTGGCTCGAGAAACAAAAAACGTTTTTTAGAAAAATTGACATTGTTGCCCTTTAAGGGCCGAATTACGAAACATTCCTTTCTTAAAATGTAATGTTACCACGGCGGAGACGTTATTCTTTAATATGATACCTCATTTATCTATATCGGTTAGATATTATGGAAGATAAATCGCTCGTGACACAAAAATGCGTTGTAAAACAATTTATATTTTTTCCCTTTAAGGATTGAATTCCAAAAACATTCTTTCTTAAAAGATAGGTATCCAGGGAGATAAATGACTCGTAATACAGAAAACAGCATTTTAGAAATAATGACATTTTTGCCCTTTAAGGGTCGAATTCCGAAAACTTCATTTCTTAAAATATGATGTGACCCAAGTGGAGACTATATGCTTTAAAATGACACCTCATTCATTGATTTCGGTTAAGTATGAAAGAAGATACAGGCTTGTGACAAAAAAATACCTTATAGAAATAATATATATGATTTGAGGAGTAATATGGCTAAGCAATGATTGAATGATAACTATTACTATTACTATTACTCCGCGATTCACTAAAAGTGTTTGGCGGAGGGTGCATTGCACCTATCAGGAAAGGTAATGGTTTGGAAGGGATATACGGGATATGGCAGGTGGCGCCCATGGGCTATTGTGAGGAACCATCCCAGCATTCGCCTGGAGGGATCTAGGGAAACCATGGAAAACCCAGATCAGGATGGCCGGAGTGCTTTATCGGAAGCTACTCCTGTCCGATTTTGTGTTTAGTCGCCCGGTAAATCCATTAATTCCATTCCCTAATCGCTAGTGGAAAAAATGAGTAGAGAAATGAATCAGTTCTGGCCCTGATTTCTCTTATCTTATTTTCGCGGTCATTCCGAGATATGAATGTTGCTGGTAGCAATATTTGTTTGCTGTCATTCCGAAATATGTCAGTCGAGAATTTTTCAATTAGCTTCCGTCGAGAGCAACGCCTTTCGGTGCTCCAGGTCTTCCCAACCTAACTCCTTGAACATGGCACTTAAGCTTTCCCTCCAACTATATATACCTGTCACGAATAGGCGGCTCTTCTTTGGACCATCTCTAATGCCTCCATTAATCCCTTTTGATGCGGACCCCATACAGAGCAACAAGTATTCCAAGTGAGGCCTCACTAGTGACTTGTACGCAATCGATTTAACTTCCGGAGTGCATTGTTTTAAATTACGACCTAGAAATCGAAGCATACGATTTGCTTTCCCAATTACATTCTCGATATGCTCATTCCACGACAAATTATTACGAATTGTTACCCCTAGGTATTTAGCGGAATCTACCGTTCTAAGGACAGTGCCATTAATTGTATATTCAAAGCTAAATGGTGTCACCTTTTTTACTTACACGCATGACTTGGCACTTTTTAGCGTTTAACTCCAACTGCGAATCTTTAAACCACGCAATTATTTTCATAATATCGTCTTGTAACAAAGCGCAGTCGTCCTGGGTTGTGATTTCACGATAAATAATAGCATCATCGGCAAATAATCTTTTCATTGCCCTTATTATATCGCACAAATCATTAATGTATATGAGAAACAACAGAGGCCCTATCACGCTTCCTTGGGGAACCCCGGACCTCACTTCGGCAAGTGATGAACGCTCACCTTCGAGAACTACACACTGTGTTCTGTCCTTCAAACAGTCTGCAACCCAATCACATATTTGTCTAGATATACCGTAACCGCGAAGTTTTCTAAGTAACCTACTGTGAGGCACAGTGTCGAAAGCTTTTTTGAAGTCTAATAAAACTAAATCAACCTGGGATTGCTCCTCTATAATACGGCTCAAGTCGTGAATTAAGAGGGCAAGTTGTGTTTCGCAGCATCGGTTTTTTCTGAATCCATTTTGATTTGGGTTTAAAAGCTCATCTTCATCCAAAAACCGCATGACATTTGAATAGATGATGTGTTCTAAAATCCTGCAAAATATTGAGGTTAACGAGATCGGCCTATAATGTTGAGGATCATTAACATTCCCACTTTTGAACACTGGACTTACGATGGCGGTCTTCCATTCGGCTGGTATTTTTCCTTGATCCAAGGAGGTGGTATATAATTTCATCAAATACGGCGCAATTTCCTTTGCGTACCTAGAGTAGAATCTTGTAGGAATACCGTCTGGTCCTGGAGCCTTATTGGGATTTACATTCATAAGCAGTTTAGTTATTCCCTCGTCATCGAGAACGAGATCATTCATAATTTTGTTGGTTCGACTGTTCAATATCGGAATCTCCTCCGAGTTTTCTGTTGTGAAAGCTTTTTTAAATACATTATTCAAAATTTCTGCTTTCTCGACGCTAGTTTCTGATAATTCCCCATTTTCATTAATCAACGACGGCATGACCTTACGAGAGCCTCTTATTAATTTAACATATGACCAGAACTTTTTTGGGATTAGTAATCAGATCTTCGGATAAATTTCTGGTTTGGAATTCTTTAAACGCATCACGCATTGCCTTACGCACTTCCGCTCGCAAGTGGACTAATTTAGCGCGATCAGATGTGTCCCCCGATTTCTTTACCGTCGCATGTAAACGCCTTTGCTTCCTGAGCAAACGTTTCACTTCCCTGTTGAACCACGGGAAGTTCTTACTAACATTGTAGTTCAGTTAGAAATAGCGGATGATGTGGACCTACAAGATTTTTCTGATACATTTATAAATAGTGCTGTACTTTGAAAAAAAATTATATCATAAGTTAAAATTGAAGCTTCTTAAAAAAAGGTTTATTAATGTTGATCTCAAAATTCTCAGTAAAGCTCTGTACAATAAGTATGTACGAGTATATATCTCCAACTAATAAAAATTATGCTACACACTGTTAATTTAATGACTTAATAACAATTTTTAAGATAGTTATCCGTTCCTTATGGTTCAATCTAGTATTTCCATCTCCTCTGTATATTAATTGCTAGCTTTACCCGTGACTTCGTTCAAAGAAGCGATCCTTGCGGACACAAATGAAATTAGCGTAATAATAAAATACTGATTTCTAATTGGTTTTTCTATTTATTACTACTATAAAGTTGAAAATCTCTCCGTTTAAAAGGCCGAACCCATTTTAATGAAGTTTAGTGTGGTTTTCGTATTCTGAAAATTCAATAAATTTCTTTCCTACTCTGCTTGTCTGTTCGCTTATAACTTGAAATCTACTGTATGGATTTAGATGCGATTTTCACTATTATGCAAGACTATTTGGTGCCCGCGACTTCGTTCATGTCTGTCAAGAATTTCTAAGGTTTTTATTTAATTTGCATAAATCAACATTGAAGTCGTCGAAACTAGTTCATACTATTTGCCGTAGTTGTTTTTATTAAATGAGTCATCAAATGAACATGAGCACCCACGAAGTTTTCTAAAAGCCGGCGCCCCTGGTCACAACTAGCTTATATCATTCACAAAATTCTAACTACCTGCTTCCCCGCTCAATTCTTTCTCCTAGACCAAAACTTCCTACAGTATTTCCCTCTTTTCCTTCTCCCAATATCGCATTCCAATCACCCATGATTTTTATATTTTCCTCCCCTTCACATTTTGGATTAATTCTTCAGTTTCAGAGTATTATCTCTATTGCAGATTGAATTTTTAAAACTAAAACAAGATGTATATTTCATTTTATGTTTATAATGTGTTGGCAATAATAAAGAAGTAATTTACTTGATAATTGTATCTCTGCATCGAACCTACAACCAAAAACGTAATCAAATATCTTTGTTATAAAAAATCTAACACAGCAGGTTTCGCAACACAACAATAGGCGAAAGTGATCCCGGGTTAAATATGTTTTTAATACGGGATATGGGAAGGATCCTGCAAAAGGTCATTCTTGAATTCCGCCCCCTAATCCTGCAAACATTGGGATAAGAGTGCAGCGGAAATACTGCTTTTGCAAATATGGTACAAAGTCCTGGTTTTATACACCGCTAACACCAGTGTGTCTGTCTGATTGCTTATAAGGGGTGTCGTTGCGTATTGTTGATTCTTTCTTTCAAATACCTGTTTACTGCACATGAAATACACTGTGTAATCGTTTTACCGTGGACAGTATTGTTTATTTAGAATTTTTTTGTACTGTTTTTCTTCAAAAGGTCATGCTTCAATTCCGCCCTCAAATCATGCAAATATTGTGATATCTCCTTTGCCAAAACCCAAGCCCTGTAAAGCATTACATATAAATCAATTTGACGGTGTTCTTGAATTACAATTCAAATCATTCTCTGTTTTATCAATAATCCTATTATCAATACAATTATTTGTATGTCATGGAGCACTCCGATTAAATGACAATAGAGAGGAATAAGTTTTCATAAGTTTCTTTTACGGGATTTTGAAAGGTTCCTTCAAAAGGTCATGCTTGAATTCCACCCTCAAATCCTGTAAATAGTGGGATCAGGAAATAGTTTGTTTTTTTTTTTTTTTTTTTTTTTTTTTTTTTTTTTTTTTTTTTTTTAGAATTCTGAAATTACCCATGTTTTTTTATCTAAACCGATCATTATAGATTGGCATAATTTTTAATGTTTGATGGTTATGTACAACAGAATTTCTTGTTACGTATGTCATAGCTCATAGCTATCAGCGTTTGCCTTTCACATGGTTCCTTCTAAACGTCATGCTTTAATTCGACCCCAAATCCTGTAAATTGTGGTATTAGAGAAATAGATTGCAGATAAATACTTTCTTATATATTATCATTATTTCCTGTCGTCAGTCTTTATACTGGCTTGATGTAATCCTCCATCCCTTCTTATCTTTTGCTAACCTCTTCATCTCTACATATCCATTACAACCCATCTGCTTCATATATTCTAATCACTGTCATCCTCCACACTTCTTACCTTCGACTGTTCCCTCCACCAGCAAATTAACTAATAAAGCATGTCTCAAATTATGACCTTCCAGCCTGTCTCTTCTTTCTTTAAACTTCTTCCACAAACTTCTTTCCTCACCAATCGTATCCAAGACTCGTTCATTTTATACTTTGTCTGTCCACTCAATTTTCAGCATTCTTCTGTAGCACCACATTTCAAATGCTTTAATTATCTTTCTTTTCAGTTTTCCTAGGAAATTATAGGCTCTCCAAATCACTTAAACCCCATTATAATTATATTATTATTTCTTTCGTATAGAACATTCCTCCTCCAAAAACTCCACCACAAAAGACGGAGAGAGGGTACTGGGATGGACAACCGGAAGGACCAAAAGCCTTGGTTCGGCCTTATAATACCAGAGGATGTCCTGAGCTTACGGCACAAAATCCCATCATTATTGTTGCCGACGATGAAAATGACCGGATTCAGCTGTTAGCCAAACGTCCTCAGCTTGCGGCGCAAATTCAACCTCAAATCGTTGGCGACGAAATGGGGCTCAACGATGAATAAGAAATTCAACCTCCAATCGTTGGCGACGATTTTGAGCACAACGGTGAGGAAGAATTTAATATCGCCGCGGAACAGGAGACGCAGGGTACTAAGAGCTATGGAGAAATTGATATGGACGGTAACACCGTGGAATATTTGGGAGAAGTGCCAGATATTTACCTTTTGCTGTAATCAAATGACTATTTTGTAATAAATATATGTTTCTAACAATGGTGTTTTTCCATTATAAAAATCGTAATAATACTCCTTGAGCACAGGAGCAACCATCAATGAACGGCCTTTTACCTACCTGCGTAAATTGTTTTACTCCCGCGGGCTGGCCGCTGCCTTTTAGTTAAAATTTCTTGCAGCAGAATAATAAACGGTCTTCTACTTTCCTGCAAGGCACCAACACGCTATAAGACCTAAATTGTTTTTGAAATAAGTTATTATGTGCCACTTTTCATAAATTTCATTAAAAACGAAGTAATTATGCTGGTAAAATACTCCTGCAATATCCTTTCCTTAGAAGTATTTAAGTCAACAAATTACAGGATTTGTTAATTTTCACTTTGCTGATGATAAACAGTTGACCAGTTTGACAGCTGAAAAGGTCCTGTAAATATTGTAAATTAGTGTCAAAGATGTGTAATTTAATAAAAGAAACCATAAAAATTCAGAAAATCATTAAAAAAATTGGTAACAATCACGAAAAAATCACGTAAATTCACAGAAAAAAATTGGTAAACTGTACATCAATCTTCCCTTATGGTAAAAAGGTTAAGGGTTGACATAAAAATTAGTCGTTCATGAATCATACAACTATTCATATGATGTGTATTCAACACACCAACAGGCAATAAGAAATGTGTAATATACGCACAAATGTGCAATAGGTCTTGAAAATAGCTAAAAAAAATAAATAAATAAATACATTCTGATCACTGTCTTATATGACATCTGAAAACTCGTGTAGTATGTGAGATACATCTGTTGCAAATCACACTGAATTACTGAACCTGAACTAAACAGAGCATGAAGAAGAAAACATCATAAGTTTCATTAAACAATACGTTAATAGCACCACCCTCCACAAGACCGAATCATAACGGACATTGTTTTCAACACATCAGCAGGACATAAAAAAAGTGTAATATATGTACAAATGTGCAGAAGTTTTGAAAATAGCTAAAATAAATAAATAAATGAAACACATTCTGACCACTGTCCTATAACACATCTGGCAACTCGTGTATAGAAATGTGCATTATTCGAAATACATGAATTAAATGAAAATACAAAATGCAAAATAACTTTTATTAATTTGTATTTAAAATACTTTGATTTAAAAAGCTTTATCATTTTATTTTAATTACTTTTTCTAACGTATTTTCTGTTGGATAATACAAAATACTTTTCTTACCTTTCATAGTTTTTTATTTCATTTCGACAGTTATATTTAATGAATATCGATATTCAGATTATAGGAAACATTAAGAAATAAAAGTTAGATGAGAACTGGGTTTAACACAAATAACAATGGGTTTGACAGTATTGACTCATCTAATGATTCCGTCGCCGACTTGTATAATGTGATGGTTCTGTTAGTCGTTTTCATGCACTTAACTGCATTTTGCAAGATATGTAGAAAAATTATTAAGGGAAGTGTTAGTGCTACTACAATCTTCTTGAATAATATAATAGCAATTCAATAGGTTATATTAATTTGTTTTTATTGTTTTGTAGTAAGTACTAAAAGTTATTCTGGTCTGAGAACCAAGTGCAAAAAATGTTTAAAAATTATTCCGTTGTGTTGGTAGTAAAACCAATGGGGCAAGAAAATAAAATTTTGCATTTATTTTCGATAGAAATATCATGCTAACATTTCAGAAGAGTATGATAAAATCAGATCTCAACATAAAAGAAGATAATTTGTGTTTTTGGCTCTTTTATACATACCAATGTTGCAACTATTGACAAGTTATTTATGAATTTTGTAGCTGATACTCTGTCACCAACATGGACTGTGGAAATTGCTTCGATTTAGGGCTCAAATTGCAGGTGTTATTCAGCAGTTATCAAGCCCACCATAAATTATGTTCCGTCGCACTCGTAATAAGAAAATCTATAGAAATCAAGTAAAATACAATACTAGCTGTAAATGTGACTGATTTTGTATGCACCACTGCACAAATTTCGTATTTGTCCAAGAGCTGTTATCTGGGTGTGCTTGTTTAATGGATTCATTGTAACATTTTTAAATGAAAAGGTTCCTACAATTTCTCGCTGGAGAATAGAAAGGATCTCGGACATTTAATAAAGTAGTGAAATAATTGTTGACATACATTATTAGTTAGATTTCAAATGATCTAAATTTGTGAAATGAAAATCCTACAGTAATCAAGGTGTTCCTAAAATATAGTACATGTTTGGCAAGTTCTGCCCCGGGAGAACATGAAATTATATATAGGTCTTAATAGGATGAACATGAAGGATATCTTTTCTTAATAAGTAATGGTGTTAAAATCTATGAGTCAAGTGAAATAAATTACATACGTAATACATGAACTAAAAAGTATTTTATTTTATAAATAAATGTAATTTTCCTCTGCGTTGTTTATTTATAAACGTTTCTAGGGAAACAAACCGAGTAATATTGTTATTAATGCACAATATTTCGGCGACTTTATACTCCGTCGCCATCTTCAGGTGCAGTTGCAAGTCTTGAAGTCTGCCTTGAGCGTGTTGTAGTTTACAAACAACACGCTCAAGGCAGACTTCAAGACTTACAACTGCACCTGAAGATGGTGACGGACAAACTAAACGCTCAAGGCAGACTTCAAGACAGACTTCAAGACTTACAACTGCACCTGAAGATGGCGACGGACAAACAAAACGCTCAAGGCAGACTTCAAGACTTGCAACTGCACCTGAAGATGGCGACGGAGTATAAAGTCGCCTAAATGTTTTGCATTAATAACAATATAACTCGGTTTGTTTCCCGAGAAACGTTTATATTTTATTTTATTTTAAATATCTATTTTCCATTTGGTATTTAAATATTAACATTTCAAACCATTTTATATTTTGTATTTGAAATAGAAAAGCAAGAATGTATTTGCATTTTGTATTAAATGCTATTTACAACCAATTTCTTAAAGCTCTAATCGTGTAGCACATGAGATATATCTGTTGAAAGTCACATTAAAGTACTGAAGCTGAACTAAACAGGGCTTGCAGAAGATGACAAAATCATAAGTTTCATCAAACAGTATGTTAACAGCACAGCCCGCCACAACACCGCATTTACAATATTTACAGGACCTTTTCAACTGTCAAACTGGTCAACTGTTTACCATCAGCAAAGTTAAAATTAACAAATCCTGTAAATTGTTGACTTAAATACTTCTAAGGAAAGGATATTGCAGGAGTATTTTACCAGCATAACTACTTCGTTTTTAATAAAATTTATGAAAAGTGGCACATAATAATTTATTTCAAATACAATTTAGGTCTTATTGCCTGTTGGTGCCTTGCAGGAAAGTAGAAGACCGTTTATTATTCTGCTGCAAGAAATTTTAAGTAAAAGGCAGCGGCCAGCCCGCGGGAGTAAAGCAATTTACGCAGGTAGGTAGAAGGCCGTTCATTGATGGTTGCTGCTGTGGTCAAGGAGTATTATTACGATTTTTATAACGGAAAAACACCATTGTTAGAAACATATATTTACTACAATATAGTCATTTGATTACAGCAAAAGGTAAATATCTGGCACTTCTCCCAAATATTCCACGGTGTTACCGTCCACATCAATTTCTCCATAGCTCTTAGTACCCTGCGTCTCCTGTTCCGCGGCGATATTAAATTCTTCCTCACCGTTGTGCTCAAAATCGTCGCCAACGATTGGAGGTTGAATTTCTTATTCATCGTTGAGCCCCATTTCGTCGCCAACGATTTGAGGTTGAATTTGCGCCGCAAGCTGAGGACGTTTGGCTAACGGCTGAATCTGGTCATTGTCATCATCGGCAACAATAATGATGGGATTTTGTGCCGTAAGCTCAGGACATCCTCTGGTATTATAAGGCCGAACCAAGGCTTTAGGTCCTTCCGGTTGTCCATCCCAGTACCCTCTCTTCGTCTTTTGTGGTGGAGTTGGAGGAGGAGGGATTACCTCGTTCCATATTTCTATAGGAAAGAAATACTAGTAACAATAATAATAATATAATTTTAATAATGATAATATATAAAAAAGTTTTTAACTGACATTTGTTCCTCTAACAACATTATTTTTAGGGTTTGGGGTTGAATTCAGGCATGACCTGTTGAAGGAACCATGTGGAAGGCAACTTAAACGCCAAAAGCTAAGATTTACGTAACAAGTAAGTCTGTTGTACACAAAAATCATACATTAAAAATTAGGCCAAACCATATTGAACGTCTTAAATTAAAACCATGGGGAATTTTGAATTCTGGAAATAACTGTTTTCTGATCCTACTATCTTCTGGATTTGGGATGGAATTCACGCATGAACCTTTGAATGAATCTTCTAAAATACCGCACAAACTAACATATGAATACAAATAATGTCCACGGTAAAGCCGGTTCAATGTGCAGTAAACAGGAATTTGAACGAAAGAATCAACAATACGCAAAGACACACCTTATAAGCAATCAGATAGGTACACTGATGATAGCAGGGTATGAAAACTGGCCTTTGGATCATATTTGTTAGACAATAATTTCCTCTGCACTTTGATCGCAATTTGCAGGATTTTGGGGCGGAATTCAAGCATGAACTTTTGAAGGAACCATGTGGAAGGAAATTTAAACGCTAAATGCTACGACCAACATAACAAGAAAGTCTGATGTACACAACCATCAAACTTTAAAAATTAGGAATATCCATAATAATTGGTTTAGATAAAAAACATAGGTAATTTTAGAAGTCTGGAAAAAATACACTGTTTCCTGATCCCACTATTTACAGGATTTGGGTCGGAATTCAGGCATGACCTTTTGAAGGAAGCTTCTCCAATCCCGAACGAAAACACATGAAAATTTATTTCCCTATATCGTGAATTACTAGGAATTCACTTTGGCATGCTAATAACTGTATTGATTATTGGATTTGTGAAAATAATTGTTTAAAATAACATTAAAACCGCCTTCAAAAAAAAAAAATTAAATAACTTTATACCTTGCTTGGGAAAAAGTAAATCTAAATAGACAACATTTTACATTACTTTCATTGAAATTTTGAGATTAATTAGTTATTTTTGGAGTCGGTGCCAGCTGTCACATCGCGAAGATCGAATTACTTAACTTCTTTTGGCGTTAGAGGTGAAACGGGGAGTACAAACAAAAATTCCCAATATTTTACAGCATGTCGTGAGGCAGATAGTGTTATTGTGGGAGACAGCTTATGGAAACAAATTAACAGTATTTTAATCTGTGGCTTGGCCTTATTGGTCATCCAGGCATATCTCTGGCACTATAGTGTCAGTTGGTAGGTTGCATCATGAAGTAAACGATTTACAGAGTATCGGCGTATCATCTGTATGTTTCAGTTTTGTTGAAACATGTTTCCAGCATTAATTGTAGGTAAGCAGTTACATAATTTTTTATGTATTATTGTTATTCCTTATTGTTTTTACCTTTTTGTTTTTCTTGCTTTCGCTGGTACCGACTCCAAAAATAACCAATGTCAAAATTTCAATGAAAATAATGTAAAATGTTATCTGTTTAGATTTAATTTTTCTTTGGTGCTATTTTTTTTTTGAAGGCGGTTTTTATGTTTTTTAAACAATTATTTTATTTTTAAAGTTTTAGTGGTATTATAGTTCGTTTGGTATTTTAAATATGCTGCAGCAATTCCCATTTTGTGAACTTCCTGGAGCTCAGAGATTAAAGCGCTTGCTTTCAAAGAAGAATTCTGTCTTTATATACCACAACCACTTCCAGAACGGGGTGAATTGGGCGTTGTGTTAAGGAATGTCAGGCTATGTTTCGATCTTATCATAACATCTGTTAAAGCTGCTGATCTATAACCGAAACATGTAACATCTGGCCATTAATATATTCCACATACAGAAATCTGTCTCTGGAATACTGTATATCTGTTTGCTCCGGCATCACACAAAAAATATAGATTTTTAATTGGTGAAAGTTGAAATCTGAAGTACATGTTGAGACATTACGACACATTTATTTATAAATATTATGCCGTGACTTAAAAATAGTTTAACTGATTTTGACGGGATTTAAAGCTGTGGATTTTTGTGAAGGGGTGATGGTAAAGGGGAAGAGGGATTGAGCTTTCGTATACCAAATGCAGACTGCCTATTCTGATTGATTTAAACTATACGTGTGTAAATTTCTATTGATATCAGATAAAACTGTAAGTATGTATAAAAAAATTAAGGGGTGTGGAGACGAAGAGTAGTTTGGTTTTTGTAAAGCTAGTGTGGGAAGTATTTTTCTCTTTGTTTTAAAGTATACACGTGCAGATTTCCATCGAAACCAGATAAAAACTGTAGCTTTGTGCAAAGATCATTTGCTAAAATTAAATGGGGTAAGGGAGTGAGTGGTAGGGTTTTGTAAACAGAATATAGACACTATTTTTTTTTAAGTACATGTGCAGTGGTCCATGGAAATCTGATAAAGCTGTGGGTATCTATAAAGATCATTGGAAATTAGGAGGGGTGGGGGTAGAAGGGAAGAGGGGTTGGGCTTCAGCAACCTAATTTAAACAAAATTGTTCTGTATGTTTTGAAGTATACGTGTGCAAATTTCCTTCAGAATCGGACAGAAACTATACGTTAAAGAATAGAAAGGAAGGAGCGGTGTTTTGACTCTCGAAACCAAGTGTAGACAGTATATTTCTGTTTGTTTTGCAGAATACATGTGCATACTTCCTTCAAAATCAGAAAGAAACGATAGCTTTGTATAAAGAAGATTGACAGTAATTAATGGGGGATAGTGTTTACATTATTGTGAAAGTTATGTGGACAGTATTTTTCTTTTTCTATTTCTTTTAAAGTATACGCATACGAAGTTCCACCGAATCGAATCAAAATGTGGGTTTTGTACAAATATTAAGGGAAGGGGAGCTAGGGTAGTTTTTTTTTTTTGTCAGAGATCTTATCCATAAAAAATTATATACATATATGTGCCAACTTTAATAAAGATCGGTCAAATAGTGTCGATTGTAGCTTTCTAAGAAGAAATTGACAAAAATCAAGGGGGTGGAAAAGGGGAGAGGGGTTCATTTTTTGCAAACCAAGAGTTGGCATCATTTTTCTCTTTGTTTTATAGTAAAAATTTGCTAAGTTCTGTCGAAACCGGATAGAAACTGAGATTGTGTGTAAAATTAAGCAGTTTAATGGGGAGTGGGGGTGGTTTTTAGATGTTTTGGTCAGACACCTTCTTCGTGAAAAAAAGATACATATAAGCACCAACTTTCATGGTAATCGGTCAAACGATTGCGACTGTAGCTTTTTATAAAGAACATTGACAAAAGTTAGTGGGGTTGAAGGAGGAAAGGGGTTGAGCATTGGCAAACCAAATATTGACAGGATTTTTCTCTTTGTTTTAAAGTATACATGGGAAAAGTTCAATAAAAATCAGATAAGAAATGTAGATTTCTATAAAATTAAGGGGTGTAAAGGCAGACATGGGGTGGTTTACTTATTTATTTAATTTTTTTTGGTCAGAAACATTCTCCATGAAAAATTACATGTATATGCCTACTTTAATGGAGACCACTTAAATGTGTCGACTGTAGCTTTGTATAAAGAACATTGGTAAAAATTTAGGGGGTGGATAGGGGGAGAGGGCTTCAGCTTTTTCAAACCAAAAGTTGACAGTATTGTTCTCTTTTTTTTTTACTATACATGTCTAAAGTTTCTTCGAAATTGGATAAAAAATGTGGGTTTGTATAAAAATTAAAGGGTGTAAAGGGAAGAGGGGTGGTTTTTTTAAATTTATTTTTTGGTCAGATTCTCCATGAAAAATTACATGTATATGCCAACTTTGATGATAATTTGTCAAACGGTGTCGAGTGTAGCTTTTTATGAAGAACATTGACAATAATTAAAGTGGTGGAAGGAGGGGGGGGGGGTTGAACTTTGGAAGACCAAATATTGACAGGATTGTTCTCTTTGCTTTAAAGTATACATGTGCAAAGTTCAGTAAGAATAAGATAAGAAATGTAGGTTTCTATAAATTTAAGGGGTGGTTTTTTATTTTGATTTTTTTGGTCAGAATCCTTCTCCATGAAAAACTACATGTAATTGCCAACTTTAATGGAGATCAGTTAAATGGTGTCGACTGTAGCTTTGAATAAAGAAAATTGGCAAAAATGAAGGGGGTGGATAGGGGGAGAGTGGTTCAGTTTTTTTAAACCAAAAGTTGACAGTGTTTTTCTCTTTATTTTTGGCTATATATGTCCAAAGTTTCATCGAGATTGAATAAAAAATGTGGATTTGTATAAAAATTAGTGTGAGGAGGGGGGGGTAGAAGGGGTGGTTTTTAAATGAAATTCATATGGGACCATTTTGGAGGTATACCCTATCCACTAAAAAAATTTAATTTAAATCTGTTCAAAATTGGTGAAGATATCGCTGGTAATAGATACGAAAAAAAAAAAAAAAAAAACCAGATGAATTGAGAACCTCCTCCTTTTTTATGAAGTAGGATAGTAAAATATAGAGTGATGTGTATTGTAATTCAATAACATCGTCAAATTGATTAATATGGAATTATTCACACGGCTTAAGTTTTGGCAAATAAGATATCTTATCATAATATTTTCAGGATTCAGGGGCGTAGTTGAAGCATGACCTATTGAAGGATCCTTCTCATATCCCGTACACAAAACATATAAATACAAAGTACGATAAAACCATTACACAGTGTATTTCATGTGTAGTAAACAGGTATTTGAACGAATACTTCAAATTTCCCTATATTGTCATCTAATGGCAATGCTTCAGGCCATGCTAAAAACTGTACTGTTAATTGTATTTGAGGTAAAATAGAGAACTATGTAACAGCCCTAATACCTGAATTTTGAATAGTATTGTACTGTGTGAAATATTTGTAGTGAGCCAAAGTTTGCTTGAAAGTGATTTGATATGTTTATTTTGTAAATTCTTGTAAATAAGTGTATATAGACTTTGTTTTATGTAAGAAAATGATTTAAAGTCCATTTGATATGTTTAAGAACCGAATGGTGCAAGAGAATTTCTTAAAGGTTTGTAATTCCGTGTATTACTGTAATTTACGATGTCTACAGGACGATTTTCTACCGTTTGAAAGGATTTCTGTAAATAATTTTGTATTCGGGTATCTCTAATTACCATTTCTAATCATTTTGTAATGTTATTAATTAATTTTTTATCAATTCCGATTGTTTCTGATATGTTTGATTGTTTGAGTGATTGTTAGTGATCGAGAAATATCGGGCGGATGCCTTTGAAGAATTCTCGTAATTTCGATACACTCTATATAAACAGATCGCCTGCACAGAGACATTCATTAAGTTTTCATTCAGTATTAGTATTCATTCCGTTATTCAGTTGACAGTATTCAGAAGTACATCTTTGGATTGTACCTGTGATTGTGAATATCGCTGATCTGTTTTGATCATAAATAAACATGCATCTTCATATCTAATTTTCTTTGGTGATTTCTGTAACTAATTAATCAGTAATTAAATCACCGAAAGAACCTTAACAACTAGCCTATATGAATTTTAAGTCGCATTGATTTATATGAGATGTTTCACATGGCTTAAGTTTTAGTAATATGTACATAAAATATTCTGAGCAGATCCAACTAGTGATTGTAAAGTAAAACAAATAAAAAGAACAAGATATATATTCCAATTCATATGCCGAGCCCCACTCGACAAATACATTTGATCTACATCCTACCTCAATTCAGATCATCAGAAATTTCATCTAGAACTTCTACTGCGTTCATATTAAGTGAAACTTATACTGAAGATGCTAAGATTCAAGATCTCCTTTCTATTGTGAGCGAACCAACCCAAAAATTGGAAATTTTTACCGTCTCAGCGTAATGGATCTAGAAACGTTGGTCGAGTGGGCATGTCCACTACATTATCCTGGGATGATATCTCAAAATTAGGAAACTTTGTTGTATAATCTACATTACAGGCAGGAGAAGCTTCCAATTCGTTAGACTGGAGGCGTGAGGCTTTATCCTTGAAGCCTGTATGGGTGCAACTTGATGGTGGGGTGTGATACAGACATAAACTGTACCTCCAGGTGGTACGTACATTACGTGTAATGTTTTACCATGTGTTCTTTCTGACTATTTCTGTAGAATATTGGCAAGAGAAGACTTAAGAATTAACATATCTTTGATCGGAACCCTATACTCCTTCAGTTAGAATAAATTCAGGAAAATACTACAAATATATAAAAATTATCCTTTATCCACGCGACAATGTATAGTGGTGGATATCTCTGCGATTTTAGCTAGTACTCCAGAGTATGATTTTGGTATTTCTATTCATTTTTGTTACCATACTTGATATGGGGTTAGACTTTCCACAGGGTGTATGGAGTGAAGGCATACGATACTGATTATAGTGATTCTTCAATTGAATGGGGACGTAAAGTTTGTTTTGTATGTTTCGGAAGAGTAGGCCTGAATGGGCTGGTACCAGATTTCACCCTCTCCTTCTTCGTCTTGCAGAATTCTTTCCCGCTTTATTTAACCGACGTTGACCAACATATCACGCAACACTAAGCGACCGAATTACAGTAAACTACCTTGGATGGGGACGTTGAGCCTTGCGGTATTTTTCTGAAGAGTATGGCTGAATGGGCTGGCACCAAGTTTCACCCTCTCCCTCCTTCGTCTTACAGAATTCATTCCCCCTTTAATAAACAGACGGGGTTTTGAACTGTTTACCACACTATAGGAAAATATGGTAATTATTTCAATAGTTACTATAAATTTGCGAATAATCGCTATTTTGAAACCACCGTATAGAAAAATGGGGGAAAATGCGAGTATTAGACAGAATTAAGTACAGAATCGTGATTAATCAATACTTTTGACAAAATCGATGAAATTGCCAAATTTAATATTTTAAGACCACCGTACAGAAAAATTCTCATATAATTAAGTAACATTTATCCAGCTCATACAATGTCGATATCTCTGCAAACTGAAGACGGGTTGGTGGTTTCCCTCCTTCTTGGAAAGCACGCAGATTAGCGGGAACCTACTAATTATCATAACCGGTAGCTGGTAGTGACCTGCACCTGGCTCCGGTGGAAGAGGTAAGTCTGCTTCATCTCCGGGTGACTTTGAATAAACCCCGGTCCGAAAAGGCAACCATTAAACACACTGGTAGGTAATAGCCTCGTTTATTATATGACCGACAGAAATTTTAAATAAAAGGCAGTGGACGGCGCGCCATGGTCTAAAGAAATCTTCGCAGGTAAGTAAAAAGGCGTGTATTAACCCTATATCAGAAATTTTAATTAATTTTTAAGGTAATGGGCAGTGAGAGCGGCTGTGCCTGTGTAACAGGGTATCGGGAAGGGGCGGGGTTGACCTTGCGATTGCGACAGAAACCGCTAATATGTATTACTCTTTAATTTCGGCGTATATTTTCTATATTTCTTAATCATCTTCCTGTGACCCTGGCATATACACTTGCATTTACGAGGTAAGTGTGGGCTTCCTTTCTAACTTAATCAAAATAATTCTGTCGCATAATGACTCACCCTTTTCCCTACTCTCTTGTCCATTACAAACCTTACACCAGTGACGCCACTGTCAGCTTTCATGATAGTTAATCTGAGTTCTCCAGACCAGAAATTCTGTGTATCCTTCCACTTAATCTGACTAATCCCGACAAAATCGTTCTATCATTCTTTATAGATTTTCTAATCTACCTGTCCAATACCGATATCTGACATTCCACGCTCCGACTCGTTCTATCCATTCTGTTGCAGTTTTGAGCTCTCTTGAGCAGTGCCCACCCAGAGATCAGATTAAGGGACTAGGTTACCTCCGGAATATTTTACCCACGAAGAAGCGATCATGCTATATGTAATTTTTTTAAATGGGAAGAAGGGTTTTAATAATCGCAAAATCATTACAGTTCTGTCACTGTATAAGTTTATATTTTATAATGTAATAGATAGAAAGGGAGCTGGATTGGAAGTCACTGGATGGAAGAAGAAGAATGAAGAGAGTGCTTGGAGGGTACAAGGAATATGTTGGAGACGGGGCTTGGAGGGATATTAATCGGAGAATTAGGAATGGTTGACGAGAGGGAAAAGTGGACCATGACCACTAGCTGGCACTCACTTTCATGGATAAAGGAGTGGTAAAGCTTTCTTTTTTTATGTAAAAGTGTCACGTATTGCAATAAATTATCAAATAAAGAGATGTATAATTTAATGTATCAGTACTTAATTCACATATAATACTTCAATAAATACGGAATTGCATATTCCCTCATGGAACTGAGAATTAACACTTAACTACATATAATCACGAAATTATGTTATCACAGTTTCCGTGAGAAGACATGTTTTTGATAAAGCGACTACTGATTCGTTGCTAATGCATTGTTACATTGTAGAATCGTCTGGTATCGGTTAATTATGCAAAAGTGCTTTCCTAACATGTCTCTCATGTCCCCAGATCCTTCCAGAAATTTACTTTCATATTTATCACCATATTAATTCACCAAAAATCTTTACTTAAGTTAATATTTAATCGTTCCTTGAAATATAAATTTAAAAAAAACCTTCTACCCAGTCACTTAACAACTGTGTTCAGACAGTTATTAAACTTAGCGATTGTAACATATTCGAAATGAAATGATTGTACGACTTAAAACACTCTCTTATTAAAAACATTACCAAAATAGCTCTTTAATCCTTATATGCCACATTTACTTGGATTATATTATGCAATTTGTTAGAAACGTATGGGAAGCATAGATAAAAAAAAATATACTCCTACATTTAAATACCATGAAACACGCAGTTACACTTTATCGAATTTTTTTCTACAAACTCGTAGTAAATTATATAATATAATTTAAGGATGTCGACGAGTTTTACTGACAAAAAGAAGAGATTCATTCTTATTTTGTATTTTTGGTATCTTCCCATATCTGTTCTATTATGACAGCAGCGTTAGAGCGGTAAATGAGGATATGCTGTCCTCTTGTTCTAACATAGTAAGCCCTTAAAATGAACTAGCGAGTGATTTTCGAAAGAATTCCACTCATTTAAACGAAAATATAATTTTATGAATAATGGCAGTAATATCATGGTTGTAAATAATAGTGAATGATGATTGCTGTTAGAATAATTAAGAATGGTAATGTGTATATAATTATAAGCGGAAAGAGTAGCAGATAAGATAGTGATTGTATGCTTAGATTTATACATTCAGAAATATAGTATCATTGGAGGAGCTTTATAGTTGGTAGGGTGTAGTGACATTTTGAACGGCAATTTTGATGGGTATAACGTTACAATTTAATTTAAGTCAAATGTAGAGAGTGAAACTGATATAATTGAACACTGGGATTTATATGCTTGTGGTAATAGCTGCTAAGATGATAGTTAACGTGGAGGAAGGAATATGTGGAGACGAACCTAGGGACCTTCACCACGCAATGGAGTGAAACCGGGTAGATAGAAGTAGAGTGGGGAGACCGCCATGTTGCTTGGCCGTAAAATCACGGGTAATAGGCACAAAACGCTCAAGGGAAACATAAGACAACCATGACACCGCAATATGATGATGAATTATTATGTAACTCGACGAGACACATTAAAAATGAAGATTTTTTTTGATATCCTGCTTATTTATCGAAATTAGCTTACTCAAAAGTGACGTGTTTTGGGTTT
The DNA here is from genome assembly GCA_031002005.1 of Vandiemenella viatica. Classification (NCBI taxonomy): domain Eukaryota; kingdom Metazoa; phylum Arthropoda; class Insecta; order Orthoptera; family Morabidae; genus Vandiemenella; species Vandiemenella viatica. The sequence continues at coordinate 5,320 of CM061916.1, read as the reverse complement.
AAATTCAGAAGAAACATTTCCCCAAAGTCAAATTTGATGATAGATTCTTATGTAATACGACGATACAAATTGAAAATTAAGAATACAATTTTTCGATATCCCGCTTAGTTCGCGAGATATACTGTCTCAAAGTGAGGTTGTTAGGTTATGATGCAGACTGGACCAATGGATAATTTTGCAGCACATGCAGATTGAGTATTTTATTTTTTTACTAATCCTCGTGGTTAGATTGAAACGCGGCCTGGACCAGAATAAAAACGTCACCAACCGCACAAGGAACTATAACCTGTAACTAATTTTTGTTAGTTGATATCTAGAAAACTAAGGGATATTTCAAAACAGTTTACTCTTGATTTTTGATTAATTTCGTCAATTTACATGATAATCAATCATCAAACAGCATCGCCATGCTCATAATAGTGCTGCCTACCTCAACACACAAAATTCTATTTAAACTACAGTTCTTACTACAATAACATTGGCAATATCAGGATCCCTAGTTCACGTAGCATAAATTATCACAACTAATTTCAACATATACCTTCAGTATAAACTGCAATTGAACTAACACATATGCAATTAAAAATTCAATGTATCTCGATGTAATCTTGATCTGAAACTTAGCAGCATAAGTCAATGTTTAGAAGTTTTTAAAAAAATGACCTTTACAAAAGACCTCATAGTTTCTGAGCTTACTGTCAGTGGCCTATATAATTTTGCTATCAAAATCAGTGCATTCATAAGTCAGAAACTAACAACTAATAATAAATAAATTGTTTGTTCTCCTCTATTACACACCTCATTTCAACCTACCAACATTTCCATTAATATTGCCGCTACAAAATCAAATTATGCAGACACACCTAAACACATGAAATGCATCGCGAAATACATTTCGGGCAACAACGTTTATTTAATCATGTTTAGTAGTTCGCACAACACAAATTATCACAATTAATTTGACCGTACACTTTCAGTGTAAACTGAAACATGAGTAAAGCATGCAGAATACCATATTTACTGTGTCGCGATATAAAGTTGACCCGCTTAAATTAAACTTTCAGCACTTCTCTACAAGGCTAGTTTTTCAGGTGCAAAGTAGTAACATATGCTAATTGTCTACACTACACCAACAAAATTTTGAGAACGATTTGATCCTATTGATAGCAATGAATAAATTTATAGCGATAGGCCATAATGTTGCAGTTACCTATCAGATACTTCAAGAACAATGATTACAATATGACTTACTTATGAAACGTTATCCGATGTTGTTTCCTATCTTATCTGTTTGTGCAACCATATGCAATACAACTTGGCATTATAGAAAACTTTAGAATAAAAATGAAATATTCTCAGCAGCTGACACAGTGGAAAAAGCTTAATGTTTTGGGTTTCCTACTATGTCCGCCACGCATGCGCAGTAGAAGACAAGTTTTTATATGAGTTTTCACGGAATTATCGTTATTTCGACTCCATGTATTCCTTTATCCGTGATAGTTAACTGGTCGATCCTTGGTAATATTTGGAATCGGATCGTTGTCCAAGTATATATTAAAACAGTTAGAATTCTTTGCTGGTATCAGAGGAACCATTGTGAGCAGATAAATAAATAGAATTAAATTTCAGAAGTATAAAGATTATTTCTAAATAAAGACTTTAAAAATTACAGTGCTGACAATTTGTGCTGTAAAGGAACGAGAAAGCACAGAACTACAGCAAAATAACAATAATAATAATATATTCCGATACCATGAATCAATAGTTTACTTAGATTGCCATCACAAGCAACAGAAAAATCACTTGCCATCGCTTAGTTGGCTCAACTTTCTGTTGTTTCTCTGAGAGTGCTGGTAACTTCTGTTCTCTGGCGTCCTAACTCATAACCTCCAATTTGATTTCGTCTCTAACACATATGACGCCGGTCTCGGTAGCGTAGGGGCTAGAGCACTGGCTACATGTGACGAAGGTCGCCGGTACGAGTCCGGCCGCGGGCATGGGTGTTTAAGTACTGTCTCTGTGAATGTCATGTCCATCATGTAGTGTGTATAATTGGTTGGAAAAAATGAATACTGGAGAAACTGAAAGCACTGGATCACACATAATCACTATTGAGCTGACTGTAAGGCCTCAGATGCCGAAAGCCATATATATATATATATATATATATATATATATATATATATATATATATATATATATATATATATATAAAATATGGAAGTTTGTAGATTAAGAGGAAAAACTTTCTGAATTTCCTACACATAAGAAAATAAGGTATTTTGAATTTTCTGATGCGTAATATTACCTCAACATATACGGTTTTCCTAAATGTTGCATTTATATTTTTTCTAACATATAACATAATATTTTGCACTTTAAGTCGCATTAAAACAAACTAAGAGATTGAATATACCAGCTCTGAAAAATGGATAAACGCGAGTGGTCTACTCTGCGCGTATTATATAATGCATTCAATTTTGGAAGTTAAAAGTTACGTTGCCAATTAATAAAACTTGGAATTATTTGTAGGCGGCAAACGATGTTATTAAGAGTCAGGAATCAATGTGCGCCCCGGGTGACCCGGGGCGCACATTGAGCTGCGTGGGGCAGTAGGGGCAACGCAGAGCAGGGCAGGGCAGCACAGACTGGCAGTTACTCGCGCTTATTAGAGCGCAGTTTCGTGCGGCAGTTTACAAAGCATTGTGTTGTGCGAAAAACTGACAATAAAGCGTAACCAAAAACATGTCGATGCAAAAACTCGATGTTTGATTTCTGAATCAGATTGGGATGCCGAGCTTGGAAAATGGTTATTACTTTAATAGAAGCTGAGTTAGATAAAACTATGCAAAAGTGAGTATATGAAAAGAAGAAACTCCCATCTGGCTTTTGCAGTTACAAGATAATTCCCAAAAAGTAATTTCCGGATGACTCGAGCGGAGATTCACGGCATAAAGTAACTTGTTATTTTCTCTACAAATCTCAAATATCTATTAGAACTGAAGAAAATCTCGCTGTATTTTTGTGGTTATTTATTTAATTATTTAGCGTTTGATAGTACATGACATTTATAAAAATGTTTCTTTTTTTTATTTCATATTATATTTTTAAGAAAACTATATAACAGAATATAAACACTTGAAACTAAAAAAGCAGTGTCAACAAATTAAGTGTTTCTCGCGGACACTATTGAATGATGTAGTACAAATAATAAGAAAACAAATAATGTGATAATATCCTATATCTATCATTCTTTTTCGAAGTTTTATTAAAAATGAATTAAAAAAAAGAAAAGAAATGTGAAAATTATAAGTGGACAGTTGTATGCTGAATTTACTCGCCATTTGTTGGGCTCATTGTCCAAATCTATTGTTTAAATTTAATTTTTATGTATTTTTTATAACTGATATTGTGAATCGCAGGTTGGTTACGCACCAGATTAATCAATTTTTCTTATTCCACAGTTGAAAATGATTGTAAGTTAAGCAAGATTATAAATAACGCAAGAAGTGTTACGTTGTAAACCGGCACGAGTGAGCTGCGTGGCCATGGGCGCAGGGAGGGGGGTGCAAGGGGGTGCACTTGCACCCCCCTGCTATGAAAGAAAATACACAGATAAAGATTAAGAAACAAAAATTTTATTATTAAATTCACTGTTTGAATAATAACTTAAGGCGCCTAGGTTGTTTTCAAAATCAGTTCACCACCTTGTCAATAACTTCAGTATATTTAGTTAATAAGTAATAATGGTTGTATATAATGTATATAAAAAAAAATGCACCTCACTTAAAGTAATCCTGCCGGCGCCCATGTGCGTGGCACAGTTTCAGAGTTGTGATCACAACGTCGCGCAGTCCACGTGCGGCGCAGTACTGCGCTGCCCTGTTCTGCGTCTCAATACGCGCTGTTCCGCCACAAAACATAGAGACACATAAACTATGCTGCGCTGCGCTGACTGCGCGTCAATGTGCGCCCGGCCTGAGAGTTGGCTGGAACGAGTGTTTTCTTGTTGCGCGCGCAGCACAGGATAGTCGGCTCTCCTCGTGTCAACAGGTACAAGACAGACAGTTGACTGAGGATAGTGGACTCGGTTCACGACCAACTTTTGGCGTGCGTATCCGACAATCAAGATGGGGCGACAACTAACAAGTTGCGTAAGCGGAGTGAAGCAAAGGCATTAAAATCTCTAGAACTGCATGAAAGTGAGGAAATTCTGTGGAATTTTAAGATTAAAAATTATAAGAACAAGGATTTTAGAGACTCTGCTATCAACAAATTGCTTCATAACGGTGTCGGCAAAAATATTTCGCAATAGCTCTTCTAATTAAGATAAGGTTAGTCTTAAATAATGTAACTCACTACATTTTCACTTGCAACTTTATTCATAAAACGGCTCTGAGGCATTTAAAGGGTTTCTTTTTTATATTCACTCTTTTAACCATTTTCTACGTTTTCTTTTGTTATTCTTCATATCATTCAATGTTATAATCAACAAATTAGCTACGATGTTAATTCCTTTCTGTAATATAGACATATCATTTTCAACAAGATCACAATGTAGAAGTAGAACACTGTCCTGACAGTGGACTGTCTTCTAATTATTACTAGCATGTTAGTCAACTCTCTGACCCACACCACCGACGCAAACTGCAAACGCGCCCAAACTGCATTACAGGCAGCACCTTACTTACGGCCTCTCGGTGCCTTGCGAGAACTGGGTGTATGTTAGCTATGAAAGGACTACTCTTTACGCGGGTGATAAGAAAATTGGGGAGGTTTCTTCAAACCATTTTCTTTGAATTGCCCCATTTCGCAGTGTCCATAGAATCGTTGCGCACAACATTTCGCTCATATTCGCAAAACACCTCATTCCTCTCGATAAGTGCGCACAGCCACTACAAAGCCTCTTTGCTAAATTGCTGTGGAAACATATTAATGAATTGATCCTCGATGCGGATTCATCACAAGCTGAAGCTTTCATTGCTACCATTCTATTTTATTTCTTCTGACATTATTGCGGCAATTGTATTTGTCTCCCAACTTATGGCAGCCCTTTTCTCACCCAAGAACCTCAGCTCCAACATTGATACTGCTGCTTACCTTTGGGATGACAAATGTGACCAGAGGAACACTCTCATTCCCAAGCGTAATACTCAATTGTGCTTTCCTGATTACTCTTAAAGTTATGCTCTAATGCTGGAACAAGGGACAACTTCTCACTTTGCAGGAACTTTATGGTGACAACCAAATAAAGAACTTGTTTTACGATGCTTTCCATGATCGCTTTATGGCACTATCACTGTCTGCAAGGGCAACACAA